>SCLD01012202.1:0-44263 GCA_004367895.1 Oikopleura longicauda
AAATAGTCAAAGAAAACAAGGACGAAGATGTTGAAAGCGAGCTCGAAAAAGTAAGTCGAAATACCTCAGAGTCCTTGTACTGTACGAAATTCTGGTGTTGACCAACCAGACATTTTTTATGTCAAACTTGGGTCGGTTCGAACTCCAGAGAAAACAATTTCCAAGTTAATATCAAGAGCTTTATTTATTGCTTGCAAAGTTTTGGCATAACATAACTTTTATCTTGACATAAATATATATTACTGACATATATGATATATCATATAACTTGAAATAACTTGTTAATGAAAATTATAATTTATAAATATTTTAATTTATCAAAAGTTAGAGATTTGTGCCAAAAATCAAAACTGTTGCCAAAAAGGTGTCAAGATAAAAAATCTCATGCTGGGCCAACTTATTAGTTTGAATTTTAGATTTATTTAACCAGTGTCCGAATCAGGAGTCCTGATTATCAGGACTACAGCTTGTAACTACTGTAGCTTAGAACTCATAATCTTACTTTCAACCAAGTTCATTTATACAGACTATGACAGACTATTCTTAAGTTAGAAGCGAGCATTTAATCTGGCGTTTTCCACCAGAGAGTTCAATTTCGTTCTTCGCTGATTAAAAGACATCATAGACAGAAATAACAGACATAGCTGTTACTCTGTGTTGTGTTCATTCAGTATGAACTTGATACAGCTAAATACCGTATTAATGTCTTTTTTCGCCTATTACCTATTTTAGACCAATTTTAGTGCATTTTCGCATATTATTTTAATTTTAATGCATTTTATGCCGCATTTAGTATCTTTTTAAATAGAATCGCAGTGATATTATTATTATTGGTTTATTACGCGTAAGAACTGTTACGACTTTTTAAATTTACAAATATTTACAGATATTTACAAATATTTACAAATATTTACATGTAAAGCTTTTCACTGTAAGGTGTGTCAACCTTGGACGCTCGAAAAATTTTATTTTTATAAATTAATGTTTATAATGTTAAGTAATCTTAGATAACCAAAATATTATACTATTTTTTAGATCAAGAGCGAAAATGAATTGGTTTCTGAAGCATATAAACTTTCACTGGACCTGTCAAGAATCTCAAGCTAGGTTTCTGTGAATCCAATTATAGTTTTTCTGATTAAATTCGAAACCTAAGATAGGAATTTAGAAGAAGCTCGAACTCGATATCATGCTCACGAAAAGAAGGCTCTTTCTAAGCCAACTGGTTTCTATGAAAGTAAGTTGGAGTCTCTGACAGACATCATTATCACATATGAAAGGCATCAACATGAAAAGACTCGTCGCCTGCAACAACTGCATCAGGTGAGTTGTACTAAAACTTGAAGGACTAAAAAGTCAAAACCCAACTGTTGAGCCCAAAGTTGGGCCCCAAACCCATCCAAAACCTAGCTCTGAGCCTAAGAGCCTTAGGCCTTAAAATGAGTCCGACTTCAAACTTATGCCTTACAGACATTTAGAATAGTAGGCCCACAGACTTAATTTGGTATAATCTGGTGGATTAGTTAATGTTATTTATGTTGTCTGTATGAGGCTCATCATGAATGATCATAAATTAAAAAAGAATTCACCTCCAGATGACTGATTTATACACTAAATGAAATCCTAAACTTATTAATTAGTATACAGTGATTGTATTAAAGTCACCCTTAAGAATCACCTCTCGCAAATGCTGGTGAGATAATTGGATTGAGGGTTACATATTTTTAATCGGAGCACTTTTTAGCGAATGGACGAATGCGAATCATCAGAACTAACTTCAATGATTAAACGTAAGAACGAGCAAATAAAAGTTATCCTTGAGGTGGGGTTTCATTTTGACTCGAGATTCCTATTGGATAGACTCACTGCTCTCTGAATGGTTCATTTCCGAGGGTCAAAATGAAACCTTGTCTGAGCGACGTCTTTCAAATACATCAAATACCATTTATATTGGTCCTAGCAGGTTGGATAGTAACCACCGGTTAAGACAAGAGTGAAACTGACTGGGTATACGTTGGATAAAGATCAGTACTGGTCTAGTTTCAAGTCTAGTACTGGTCAAATGTAAAATTCGGTTAAGTGTGAAATTCCATGTTTTTTTTTACTTTGATTGGCTGAAAAGACCGTCCAATGAAATTGGATTCAGGAACGCCATCAATTGAGTGTTTCTCTGTTAATTCATCTCCTTTTTCTTACAAATAAGTTATGTAGGTATTCCTCCTCGCCTACGCATTCCATTACTATCCATGCAAGGAGGTTTTCGGTACCGATTAGAAGGCGATCATCATCGAACAAAGTAAATATGAGCCAAATCTCAATGGTCAGTCCCATTGGTCAATTACGATCTTCCAATTCAAATGCTTCTTCGAGCCCACGCAATTTTGATTCCACCAATGACGTCAATCGTCGCCATTCAAGTAATCTGGTTGGTCAGTCGCCACCTACACATCGTAATCATGCCAAACCACCGCGAGTTTCCCTCCAAGCTTGATATGTTTTTTCATCTTATGTCAGTCAAAATTGCTCCTTTCAGTGATTATATGACAATTTTATTGTAATAAATTAATTGCTTAAAAATGAAGATTACACAGCAGGAGCGACAGCTAGTGTAGTACAACATCGCGAAAAAGTAAAAGGGCGCCACGTGTGGCCAAGATATGGATTTTTATCCCAGAAGAGATGATAGCTCAGACTGTCAAGCTGTGATGGTTCGTCTGAAATAAAATCAAGGTTTAGACAAAGAATGTAGAAACTCTTAATGTCAATTAAATGTCTTACCAGGAAAAATAGAAATGTCAAAATCTAATTTATCCATGTATTGCATATCGTATGAAGGCACTGTTTTATGTTCACTTATGTCTTGTTTTATTTCCTCAAATAAGGTTGACCGGAGGCAGAAGATTCCGGACTATCATTAAAGTCAGTATCGGTTATTTTTGGTCACGGTAGTTTTTTCAGATAAGCCTGTTACTTTTTAAATCACTTCGCCTAAAGACATTAAGTCAAGGTCATCTTTAATCAAACGTCAAGTTACGACTGCATGAAGTCACCATTTGGAATTTTGAGTGACTTTAAATGATTCTTAGTGACTTTAAATAATGTCTTTAGATCAAATAGACCTCAAATGACTTGAGAGTCAAGTCTTGACTCAAGACTCTTGAGTGACCAGATCCTGAAGAGTCGCAAGCTGTTAATAAAAAATAAATATCTAGGGACGAAATTCAATTACTCAAAAACTGAAATGTCGAAACTGAATGGTTCTGACTGTCTATTCTGACAACAAACAGTATTTCACTGTATATAGTTCACTGAATGAGTCATACATTATGAACATCAATGAGCCGGCCATTTTTGGACAGGAACGATTTAAAAAAAAGTGTTAATGAATTTCTTTCCTGGGTCGCCGTCAGTTTTACTCATCTGAAAGGACAAATCGTCACTCCACAATTTCTGAAGTTCATCAGCCTTGTAAGGGATCAATGATCAATCACTATTAACCTGACTCTTCGCCCTTCTTGTTGAAAAATTCCCGTTCCTTGGTACAAGCAGGGATTCCAGTCGTTTTGATGAAATTTCCCGCCAAATAACTAGCCGATGAATTTTGTGAAAAGTTCTTTCGGAACGTTTTATCGAATTCAGGCTCAGTATGAGAAATATTCCATCGTGTGTGAAACCAATTTGGTTGTCTTCGAATCAAAATTGCCTTATTTATTTGAACACCAACCATAACAAGTTCTTCTCCACCCCTTCCACCAGTCTGGATGGCAACATTTCGTTCGTCCGTCTGACTGGTCATCCACGTGATGCCATTTTGTCCTTGTATATTTCCATCTGGAAACCCAGGAAAAGACATACAAACATAAAAATTAGAAGAATCTTCAATAATGATTTGATCAAAATATTCTCTGGTCTTTGTTGGTTAGCCAATCGTCTACTTCCTGTTCACTTCCGGCGAAATTAAATAAATAAATAATAGAACCAAGTCCCAATTCACATCTCTGTTTTGAATTTAAATTTTGTATTTTCATAATTTCTGAAGCAACATCTCTAAAACCTGAATTCCAGTCGCCGCCAGCTCCGAATACCGCATCAAGAAATAAAATTGTCGTCGTGGTAAAAATCAAAATTCTCATTTTGACATTCGTCCATACAATTAAGTCAACTTGAATGAAAAACAGCTGAATTTATTCGCAGTATTGAAGAATACAGAATAGAAAATATGTTGGTTAAGATTATGTCATAAAGAATGGTCGAACTCAAACTATCTGCATATATTTAGTTCTTAGGCACATATTTAGTTCTTAGGCCATATGTTCCGCATAAACATCTAAAGGAACACAGTGATCCCAGTGAGCATCGAGCATGTAACTTTTTTGTTGTTCAATGATGGTTATTTTAAATAACTTATTTAAATCGCGTTATACTTTTGGTATCTTTTCTGGAAGATATTTGAGTGCCCCGCCGGGTCTTGAATTTTCAAACTTAAGACTTACCCACCTGTATGTTAGTTTATGGACCATACTGTATGGTAAGTGGGTAAGTTTTATGTGGGTGAGTTCTAGACCAAGTGGGTAAGATTAATGTGCATAAGTTCAAGACTTTCAACTATTACCACCAAACAGGTTTACTTTTTGGGATCTAATTTGAAACAGTTCCTTGGAATATTTTTCTCGCAATTGAAACAATTCAAATAAACGACTTCATTTTTAACGTTTTCGCTTTCTTTTCAGGGATCGAGAGACCCATCACTACTAGATTCCACCAGAAACATCTATGAAATTACGAACTCTGTTCCTATTGGTGGCGTAATTATAATATGAGTGTGCATTTTCTTGCTTATTTTCGTTATTTTCGATTCAATTGTGGAAATTTGATCCTTCGGATGACCAATTTTTATGTCCGGTTGAATATGACAATGTTCTTTGAATATCGAACTGTCAGAAGTTGTCGCTGTTTCTGGAATAGTTCGCTCTGGTAAACTATTATTACTTTGGTTATCTGAGGTAGATGACTTATGCGAATTTTCCGTGGACCTCCGGTAAAACCGAAAACTGGAAGTTGAAAAGTTATTTGAAGTCAACAAATCTTGAATGCTTTTTAAATGAATTCTATGTTTCTTTTTTGATTTGCCAGGTTGATGAAAATTGCTATCTGACATGACTGAAGTATTTTTATTTTCATCATCAGATGAGTCGAACAATTGTCCAGATTCATATTTTTGACTCAGACGTTGACTCTTATCAGTTTCATCGGTTTCTGTCTGAGTTATTTCGTTTGGTTTGAATTCTGTATGGGATCCTTTGTAATGGATCAGATGCTGCAATCAGTGGACCATACAGCTGTGATTGACAAATTTCCAGGGTCCAGACAAGGTGTTTTCTGGAAACTTTTGCCAGCCATTTTGTCATACCTTCCATGTTGCGTGACAAGATATTGAAGTTCCAAGTAATCCCCCTGAGTAAAAAATGTCCCTGGAAATAGTTTCCAGGATTTGTCAATAAGAAATAATAGCTGAAAAGTTCGCATTAGGCCCTTATGATTAGGGTCGTGTCATTCTGAACCAAAACCTTTATATCGACGGTATATGTCTTTATAATCAAGTCTTTCTAAGACCACCTTGCATAGAGATATCAACCATAATTTACATGACCATTGAATTTATAAATTATGATTCATGTTATATGTAAAATGGATCAAACGAAAACTTGATCTCTCTGGCTTTGCAGTAAATATATGTTCGGGCCAACTTTCCCGCATCAAAAGATCGAGTTCTATATTTTTTGTCTTTGGCGGTCGTCTTTTTGTCCATCGACAAGGTCTTCCTCAGGGATGCTCATACAATAACAGTTGTTCTAGAACCGTACTCTTCGTGTTTCTAGCATGTGGTATAGAGAGTACGGGTACAAAAAGTACGAAAGCTGGTATGAGCATCCCTGGTCACGATTTTCTTTTCCTTAGGTTCAATCACAATTTCGATTTTAGTTCTTTCTAATTGTTTCATTCTTTCAACCCTTTCTTGGAAGAATTTTCGCACAATTTTCGCGACGATTGTCACATCACTCCCTGGCGGATTATAAGTAAGACAGTTCTGGAATATTAATTCAAAGTCGGATATAACGTCTTTAGCTGATGCATACTGAAATAAAAGTTGTGTTTAAGGTGAGATGCATCTTCCCGGTGGTCGTTGTCTCTATACTACCCCATGCGGAACTCGGACCACATGACCATGGGGAAGAGGCGCTTTAGAACGTATAAACATGTATTAAGCAGTTAGTTTAATTTAAGCAATTTTGGTGATGAATCAATAACGCCAAACAGTGCCAAAATTTAACTTTTACCTGGAAGTTGTCGAGTTTTCGTTTTATAGTAGACATGTCCATAGGATTTTTTATTATATCAAAATAGTCTGGAATGCATAATTTCACTGGGTCAACAGGCTCGTGAAAAGGCCAGGACCACTTGTGCTTATTATTTGTACACAAATCTCCAGCGCCAACGAGTGTCAAGGAATCGAGACTGGCGCATCGTCAAATGGTTGTACATTCCTGTAGAATGGCAGGGAATATTCTCTTTTTAAAATATTGAATTTGGTTGGTCGTTTGGTATTTGCTTATTTCTCTGGGGCTTGCCATTTGGATGCATCAACTTGAAACGATTTCTTCTATCGAAAATAAGATTTTGAAACATTCCAGAAAAATTACGATCGATTTGGATCTCAGGTGACTTATTTCGCCCTAGTATAGTTTATAACACCCCTAACGAGAATTAATATCATGACTTGCTCACATAAGAGAGAAAGAGGAGGACGACTCTCCGAATATACAAATTATATTATATAGAGGGTGCCATTCAAATAATCATGATATTAATTCCCGTTAAGGGTGATATATAAAAACCAGCGAAATTAACATATGGGCGGTGAAAAGCAAAATTTTGATTTTTGAACCAGCTATCCTGAATTTGAAGACAGAAATCTGAATCAATAAAAAATGACACGTTCCAAAATAAGTTCTATTGTCGATCGTACACATTCCGACACGAATATATGAAGACTGAATCAAATATGATGTTGGCATTCTAAAACCTTCTGAATCTTGATGATTCTTGAGAAAAAACATTCAGGTTTCACCACTTCTGGTTGATTTGTGATGCTCGGGGCAGTTTAAAAATATTTTCAAATAATTTTAAGTTTATGTTTAGTCGCGGTAATATGTGTCGAGGTATATTTGAGTCTGGATTTGCTTTTTTAACTCCCTCGGGCGGGTTCAGGGTTGAGAGAATCAACAATCCCGCCCGTCATGCACTCAATTCCTCCTCCACCATTCTCCACGGTTTGACTTGATGCGAAGAGGGGAGCAATCATCAACAGCTTTTAAACACACTTTCTAATCTGATACGACACAGTAAATACTTTTAAATTGACATTTTTCAACACCGCTGGCGGTAGAGAGTAATAAAGAGAATACGGTTACTTTCGAAAATAATGGCCAGAGTGACCTTTGAACCAGAAAAGTAAAGAGAATGCCATGAAGGAAGACACAGAAAGAGTACCCTTGACAGAAGTTAGGGTACCCTTACACGAACAAAAACCCTATTATGCGAACAAATGTCCTGTATGTGATCAAAAAATTGAATCCGAAAAAGAATGTTTAGAACATTTAAAAGAAACCCATACAGAATGTAAGTTTAACCACGGTTCGCTCGAGTTCCCTTGGTTCAACCGAACTTTTCGGTTCACTTCAGGTGAACATTTTTTTTTGCAAAATATTTGTTTGATGGAAACGTTCTGAATTAAGTTGAATTCTTTTTCAAAGCAACAAATGGATTTTTGTTTTCAAATCAATGCCGAAAATGTGGCTTATGCGGAGTCAAAAATAGAAACAAAATTGGTCATTTTGGTCCCAGAGCGAGAAATTTATGCGAACGCGTCAGGGCTAAATTACACCAACTTCAAGTTCATCCAATCATACCGTGGAAAAAGGAATCAGTTCAATCACTCATCCTTAACAAAATAAGGTATTCAAATTTTTGAGGAATTGTAGGTTTATACAAAAATTGCGTGAAAGTGAGTGAACCATGCGAAGCCAGAAGATACTTTTGGTGATGACCGTATAAATTCTTTTCATATCGAGTTAAATAAGTTTAAAATCGAAAATGCTGCAAGTCTTGCCCAGGAAAGTTTATCGAAAACCAAAGTTTAATGTGCCTCCCCTATACACATGCTTTGTCGAGCGTAGCCACTAGAGGAGTCCTCAAGCATCTTCAAATTTAATCGGGTTTTAAAACGTTCTCAAAAAGATAAACAAAAATAAATAAAAATAACATAAACATAATTTATAAACATTTTTATCACAGTAACACGCCTCTATCAGTGATATAGTCGATGTCATATCGATTATAATAGTAACTAGGAATATGTAAAAATCGGGGACTTCGGAAGTTCCATCACTGTGCTATAAGCCGGTGGTAAATCAAAATCGGTTTGAGCCAATTGTGAATCTTTTCTGGACTTGTTTTGTATTCCTTCCCCCGAACTTATCGTCTGAGAAAGACGCTTTCGCCAAAACCAATAAATAATTCCCAGAACAGCGATCATAAGACAAAGCACAACACATGTTATAATCATAGGAAAATTAACATTATCCAAAGTCGGTTCTTTCTCATTATTTCCAAATATTGGTGAACTTTTGTCTGAATAAGGGATCCACTAACCGATCACTTTGGAGAACAGGTTCGGTACAAAACTTTCTTAAGCGCCTGGTAACGTTCGTAGATCCCTTATCTGAATATCCAGCTATCATTTTCTCTTTATTTCAATTTTGTGATTTTTTTAAAGAACCACCGTTAGAAGCTGAGCAATAAATGAACCCTTTGATAACTTCGAGAATGTTATGATGGCTTCTCGACCTAGTTTTTACGATTGAACTCGGTTTAATTATTTCAGTTTTATCTATGTGTAGATGATGCTAGAGTCTAGTAGACATTTACGAAGTTCACAAGTTGAACTTCACAACTACCTAGTCTAATGTAACAAAGAGTTGAACGTCTACTTCAATGACCATTTTGTCCGAAAGTTATCCTTCAAACTTCTTCTATCGGCTAATACATTTATCATCGGCCGATGATCGGTTCAAACTACCGGCTTAACGGTTCTTGGGATAGAAGGCTTGGACCATTATAAATTATCATTGGTAATTGATAAACCGACAACAGACCCTCAATTGTCCAATATGTGGAATCACGTGTAAGAAACCAACTGGCGCTGCTCTCAAAATTAGACAACACATCCTAAGGAGGGTTTTCAATCCGACGCTCCGACTTGCGGTACCAAGAGTTTAACTTAATACAGTTTCAACTTATTGTGATAAACAACTTATACTGTGCCTGTGAGACTGTCAGTCTGATTTCGAATGCACAATGAATCACATTGTTCGTCAAAATGAAAACCAGTAATAGTCAACATAATTTGGCCTACTACCAATGTAATGATTGCGACTTCAAGTGGTCAGTTAATGTTTGATTCTAATTCCCATGATTTTAAAACGTGATGATTTTTTAATCCGAGACAAAACTGTAATCACTCTAATGTATGGCCCCATACATAAATCGGAAGATCATCATTCAAACATATGGTGCAATTAAACGATGAAGAGTGACCTTCTTAATGAACTCACCTTAATAGCTGTTTGACCTCTAGCTTTATTTGACCTCAAACGAACTAACATATTTAGTTCTTGGCCCAAAAAACTTTCTCAACACTGCCAGCAAGTACACGGTCGTCCAATCTCTCCGTCCGAAGAAACCGGAAATCGATATCCGGACCAGAATCTTAATCTTGAGTTTGAAATCGAATCTCATATTTTCAATCAGTCTTCCGAATTGGCTTCAAATTCAAATGACCCTCCATCCTATAATTCAACTCCCTCTGATGGTCACGTGGTTGATTCCGGTGGTGATAAGTGGAAAAATGACGTCACTAAGGGGATGAATACGAATGAATTCAGAGAATTTGAAATCGCCGCGGGGCATCATCAGACAGGCGAAGCAGGAGATAATCAAACAGTCAAAACACCAGCCGAGCACAACTCAACAGGTACCAATGTCGTCATGATATCCTGTCACGTGACATCAAAGCGGTTGAAAATACATTGTAAGTCAACCTAATTGTTTTAGGCTCTTTGCAACCGTCTCACATCTATGTCAGAATTCAAAATCCTACTGTGTCATCAACCAATCAGAAACAAGATCAAGTTGGTTTAATGCGAAAAGTCAGTCATAGGTTGCAATTGAAAAAAGAAAAATGCCAGGCTGCTGAAGATGCAAAATCCGAAAAAGACACCGAAGGTCAACACAAGAATAATAAAAAAACGGATTCCATTTCAAAAATAGAAGGTATGACTTCAGATGATGAGGAAGACCAAGAAGTTCCAGCCGATATTAATTTAATTCCAATAGAAGAAACTGCAACGACTTCTACTCGAACTCGACGACAACAAAAGGAACAACTTGCGCCACCAAGCGGCCGTGATAAAATCGAATGTCCATTTTGTAAAATGACTTGCATGAGACGTGGCATTGTACAGGCTAGGGTTTTATAGTCATTTTCAATTTTGAACTTTTTTGAATGATTAAAAATTGAAAACCATGCTAAGCACGTAAATCATTCTCATCCGGAGCAGTACAAAAAATTTCGACGAAGCTCAGGCACGATTTTAATTTCCGAACGTTTCATAATCGATTCATATGGTCAAAAATCTCTTCGAGATTTCGAGACCTGTTCTTTTTCAGTGCGTTTGGCGTGCACATAAGTTGTCATTTTCGTTAAAAAATTATCAAAATTTGAATAATTTACTACTATTTTTTTCTGAGCAGTAAACATATTTTTTCATGTTTAAATCTTGAAAAGTTTATTCCAAGATATTGCCAGTTTCATGTCTATGTTGCAAAATGCTTTTCGCGGGAAATGAATCTCTCAGGCTTGTTTTTCTATATTTCTATGATTTTTATCAAATAATTTCTCAGAATTTGCATGCATTTTGTTCAAATGGTATACAATTTTTTGACCCCTGGTCCAGGGGCCTTGGAGGTCATTTTGGGTCATTTTTAAAATTTTTGGATAATTTTTCAAAATCGCTTAGAATATACCTAAAATGCGTTAGAAAAACATGACCAAGAAAACATTATTTATCAAATAATTCATGCAAGAAACCTTCTGAAACGGAAGAAGAAAAGAATCAGAAAGAACCCGAAGTCAAATATCGATGTCCTGGTCATCCTACGTGTACTTTCTTCGGACCTTTGAGACTTATTTTGATTCACATGTATAAACATCCCGAAGCCAATGTCAAGTTTAGGCAAGGGAATCTACGAAGGAACGACCTTTTTCATACCGTAGAAGTTTCAAGACGTGTTTTTCATCCCTGAATAAGACTTAAAAAATCAAAATTGCTCCCGGTCAAATGTGAAGAATGTTCGTTTCATTACACAACACGTTCTAGTTTGTCAAAACATATTGAAAAGAAACGATGTTCCAAAAATAAGGAACACGTGAAATATGCAGAAGCAAAAATTGAAAAGCGAAGACTTAAAAAACTGAAAAATGGTAACTCGCATGATTCTACAAAAAATGAACCAACTAAACTTGTGAGTGAAGCTGAGGTGAAGTCGTCAAAAGAGGTCGCTGTCCCAGATGGAGAGGGAGCACAAACCAATGAGGAAGAAATGAAGGTGAAGCAAAATGAAAATGAAACTGAATTTCGAAAAATTGAAATTGAGATGGTCCAGGAACGGATTCATGGAACGGTTATTTCTGGAACGTCTGAAATGGACTGTTCATGAATCCTTTTCAAGGGTGATTCGTCCGTGACATTTTTAAAGTGTCCTTTCAATTGTGGGAGAATGTATACGAGTCAGTCAAAATTGCGAAAACATGTGACAGCAACACACAATCTCGTTGTCCAGGCCGACCCGGATGATATTCCGGCGACTACCTCACAATCCCTACTTATAACAGACCCACCTATTAATTCAAATCAACCGACTTTGCACTTGCTTCCGCCAACTTCCGATTTGAAGCCCGTACCGGAAGTACCAATAATGAAAGGGCTCGGGTCACTGGTTCAAACAAAAACACTGTTTAAAACTGCTGACGAGAGAATAATGTGTCCAATAGCGCATTGCACTAATACATTCCCACATTATGCAAGGTAATTGTTCATCCCTCATTGGCTGAAAAATCGAAGCCCCTGATTGGCTAGCATTTAACATTCTTTAAGTCTTACTGGACATTGTAGAAAAGTTCATTCGCGTGCTGAATATCTAGGTAATGATTCATAATACAGTATTATTAATACTTTATGATTCAGATTTTCAGATTATTTTATATTTTTTTTAGTTTTCCGTAGCACACCAACAACTGATGCGCCCTATGTTTGTAATCAATGCAATTGGTCTTTTACACAGCAACAAATAACGTATCATCATCAACGAGAGGGGGTCTCAGGCTAGTTTCAAAATCTAAAGGGTGTGAGGCACGATCTTTAACGAATCTCAGAGCCATAAATTATGTGGGTCGGTTTAACTTCTCGGTTAAGTTCTCGAATTAAAGGCTCGGTTAAGAACTAGTTTGACAATTTAAGAATCTAATTTTGGTCAAAGTAGATAGAATGTAGAATTGAATTTCAAAACTGAGCGATAATATTTTCATAAGATTAGTGATCTTGAAACTATTCTAAGTTTGTTTAAGAAACAAGCGCTGGCTGGATGATCTTAAAAAACGAGATAATCTACCAAAGCTTAATTTTAATGATAAACGTGAGACACCCCAAATCGACGGCCAAACGAAGGATACATCACATGACACAGTGAATGAAGTACCACACAAAGAAGTATCAGTCAACGAGAGTGAAAAACACGAAGAAAATAAACATGAAGAATTGAAAAAGAACTCAGAAGAAGAACGGAAAGAAAATGGACCTGGAATGGTTGGACCTCTTGAAGAAATTTTGAATGAGTCGAAGATTGAAGAAGAAAAAGATGAAGAAATAACTGAACCCAAAGAAGAAGCCGAATTATCTTCAGATTCTTCACCCTCAAAAGTAGTTGAGGCTGAGAAGACAACTTCATCTGAAGAAGTTGAAATAGCGGAAGAACTTCATGAAAACGCTGAAACTGAGACCCAGCCGAAAAGAATTCCAATTGACAAAGTACTTGAAGAAGTTCTTCAGTTGGTACCTGAAGACGTGAATGGCCTTCCAAACGTGAATGACCTTGAAGAATGCACAAGTTTGTCTTTTGAAGATGCAAGTTCTAAAAAGATGACTGAAGATACACACGAAGAAATATTGAATATTACTCTTCTGAAATCGGGTGATGGTAAAAACAATCCTTCAATTAAAACGGAGCCATCTGAAGACATCCAGAAGATATCAAAAGGCGAATTGGCAGTCAAGCAATCTAAATATCAACCGGAAGTGATTGAATCACAAGGGAAAGTGGCTGAAACTCAACCGGAAATAATATCAGCTTCGGAAATGGAGATTGAATATTTCGAAGAAGATGAAATTCAAGAAGTTCCATTGGACCAATCAGAAGACGAGAATGCCGAACACGATGATGATCCAATTGATCTTCTTGTCATCAAATCAGATCTGAGCTGCCTACGCGAAGAGTTATGCGCCCCCTTGAAACGAAAAGCGTCCGACCTGCCACTCAAAGAACCAATAAAAAAGCGCAAAATGGAAAATCTTTACTCTCTGATCGTTCAAATGCTTGAGCCGACCCCTGTCCCATTTAATTTCAACTGTCATGTGAACGATTGTGATTTTTCAGCCAATCACATCGAAGATTTGGAATCGCATATTCGCAACAGTCATCCTACTTCGGAAACTATTCGATATAGGTCGCAATCACAATACCTACGTTTTCAATGTGACAAATGCGGAGTAAGGTAATTTGTCCATTTAAAGAGTTCTGATTGGCTAATCATCAGACACATGATGACAAAATTTTCAGAAACATTTCAAAATCTTGGATGCAGAAACATACTACTGAAGGTCTTCGTGACTGTCAAAAATTTCTTTACTTTCGAAGCAATTTTAAAATCAGCGCTTACACAAATGGCAACCCAATTTACGTTGTGAAAATTGGTCGCGACGAAACCCCACCCGTTACTGGAAATCATATTTTGGTTTATGAATGTCCCAAATGTCCAAAAATATTTCACAATCTCAGTACGGACCTTTTCAGTCACGTTGCGCATGAACATGGACTCGCGTTTTATCTTCAAATGAGATATTCTGGGTTACCCGGACTGCGGACAAAATGCCAAAAGTGCAACTGGCATTTTGAATCGCTTCAAGCAATATCAAAACACAGTCATGCTCGATGCCAAATATTTCAAGCCCTGTATCAGATCAATTCGAACCCTTGCCCAGAATTTATGAAAATATTCACTTGTCCATTTTGTGGTATCGAGAAAGACACAAAAATCGCAATATTGAGACACATTTCTCACAAACACTCTGAATTTATTTTGCCATTTCGATTAAAAAAATCAGAAATTTTACCATTCAAGTGTGATTCGTGTGGCTGGTTCTTTCCCGACCAATCAGCAATAATCGAACACCGCCGAACTGTTGGATCTTGTCAAAGAAACTTGGCCGAAAAGCAAAAATATATTTTTGAAATAAGTGGAATGACACCAAGAGGAACATTGGAATCGCCTTTTGGGCCACCCGGTGGCGGAAGAGACTCACATCAATCTAGTTTATCTTTTAGCTCAGATCAAAATGATTCAGTTGTGGGTTTCCAAATAATCTTAAACCTTCATATACCCTGGTTCGCCGAAATTTAGGAATGAAAGTGTACAAAAATTTGGCCGAAAAATCGAAAATTCCTAATTTTTCGGAGAGGGCCTGTCATAGAAATTTAAACTGATATTAATTCCCTTTATTCCCATTATTGAAAATCATTTTTTTAATTGGAACAGTTTCTCCGAGAACTCAGTATTTTAGATCATTTTTTCGGAAGATTGTTTTTAAACCCACGTGAAGCCTATCATACACCAATTACATCATTGTCGGAGCAACCGCTATTCCAATATAGTCCACAGCCAAAGAAAATGATCCCATTTAGTCATCCAGTTGCACTTCAATGCAATCAACAACAGATGCAACGAAATCAAATGCAAGTTAATAATCAACAGTTTCCGATACAGTTCCATCAAACACAACCACAACAACATCAACAAATGTTTCCTATGCAACCAAATGGGCAAATACAATCAGCAACAATGCAACAAAACAGTATGCAAGCAGCTGGAATGCAAATGCAACAATCATCGCAACAAAATGTTATGCATTATCAGCATATTGTTCAAATCCAACAACAGAAAAAAATACCGATAAATATTCAGGTCAGTAACAGAAATAGCTAACGTGCATTTTTGAATTAGTGCTACAGCCAATCGTATCAAGTTTTTGAGGCGTAACTTTGAATGAAGCAGTGGGCATCAATTTCAATTTTTTTTTTGGTAATCGATCAAATTGAAGTTTTCACTTTATAAAAAGTATGACGGAAAAAATATCATATTCTGCTCACAAAAAGGAGAACGACTCTGCCGCCATTTCAGAAAATTATGACATTTTATTTAGTTAACCTTTTTAAAACACCAATTTTAATTCATGTGATCGTTATGAGTCATATCTCTTGACTCATATATTATGACTCATATCTTATGACTGCGGGTAAAAGTTATTTACAATGTGATAGGCAAAGAAGCAAGTGCATTGAGGGTCATAAATTCTGTTAATCTCTGACGTTAAAATTAAAAGAAAAGTTATAGTGCGTTGAAACCTAACGATATTGTGCAAAATGATAACGTTACATTTATTCAGAATTCATTTCCCAATCAAATGTCAATGCCTATTCATACAATTCAACCAAATCACCCACAAGGTCACCAGACTGGTCACCAAGGAGGTCATCAAACTGGTCACCAGCAGGGTCATCAAATGACCCTTCAACAAAATCATCAACAAGCGCACGGCCAGTTTGGTCCAGCATTAAACAAGGATAAATATCTGATTCAAGTCCATCATCCGAATCATTTCGAACCTGGTGTCACTGCATGTTGCTCGTACTGCTTCATGCCAATGAAAACCAAAGAAGATATTCAACGTCATGCGCAGGCTGGTTTTTTGTATCACTATAATTCCACTTACTTTAACAGTCACCCTACCGCTTGGCCATATTCTGGCCAAAGAGCTTAAAAATCGAATTTCAAGGCATTGAACATTCTTGGATCCCTAAAATCCCCCCAAGACTCCCCTTAAAATTTTCAGGCGCAAATTTTGGTGCCTTTCGATTGGAACGGAAGTGACCGGAAATTTTGCATAGCAAAAGGCTTTCCGAAGCTCAAATAACGCTGTTTTTAGTCACGTGGTTTGATACAAATTTTCCGATAAGAGCGTAATCGTTTTCTCTTTCATCCGAGAGTGAAATTTTGAGTTCTATAGGTCCCTCATACAAGTCCCCAAAAGTCCGTTTACTCATTTTGGCCATTAAATATCGGGTAATATCGGGTGAGCTGGAGGATTTTGGTTCATGTAGGATTGATAAAAGATCATATGAATACATCTGACATAACACTGAAAAACCATAAAAAGACTGCACAAGACTGTCATTTATATTCTCAAACAATTTTCAAAAAAGGTTTGTGGCCATGTGTATATTGTGGAATACAACTGGCTCATCAAAACTCACAACGACTTGAAAAACATATTGAACATCATCATCCACAAGGTCAGTCTTTTTAGAACACGTACAAAGTATTACTAAATAAAATATCATAATTCTCTGAAATGGCGCCCTCTATATTGTATATTCGGATAGTCGTTCTCCTCTTTGTCCTCTTTGTAAGCAGAATATGATATTTTATTTCGGTATACTTTTTAGCATTTTTTTATTTGGGTCACAGTGAGTCAATTTCGTTACATTTTTTAAGTTTATGGTCAATTTCGACACACTATTTCAATTGCAATGCCATATCGCTGCTCAAAATGTTCCCTTTGCTTTAATGACTCACATCTCCTACAAGTTCATATCAAAACAAATCAATGCCTGCCCAAAGTGCCCTGAGACGTCCTCAGTGACGGCCTCACGTTGTCCCCAAGTTGAGACGTATGTCCAAATTTATTTTACACTATTTTATATTCTACTACCAATAAACAGTCAATATTTCACATTTCGCTACCTGTCGTCTAATTCATAAATCTCACAATGTGACTCTCAGAAGGGGCTCGCGGACAAATCATTGGATCAGACCCACACGAACGACGGATTCGAGGATTGGATTCAGTGTTAAGCTGGAGAGGAAATTGACCTTTGATTTAGAGTATTTATCACTTGTCATCGGTATGGGAAAATCTGATTTGTAAATACATTCGAGTTACACTCAAGGTTAGTATTACTGTAAGACCAACGAGCGAGAACTAAAATTTAAGGATCGGGTGTGAACGACCCTTAAATCAAGAGAATCAGAGATCACGTTCAAACCCAAATTTCAGAAGACACAACAGAACTACTCACTATATCTCAAACGCTAAAAAGGTTTCAATCACTCTAGAAATAGTTTCAAAGTTGAAACATATATATTTGGATTCTGGCCACAAGGTGAGGCAAGAGATAAAATGGGCTCAAAAACAACGAAATGTGTCAATCAGCACTTTGATGATGCCGATATAACCGAGGCAGGTTGCATTCAAATATGAAAAGATCAGTCTTTTTTTGAAGGGTGTAAAAATCAATTTGAAATTTAGCCCAAAAGTGAATTCGTAAAATCGTAAAATACCTTTCAAGGTCTGATTGATACAACCGATTCTGGTCTAAAAATTGTGCTTCGGATCCATAAAGGACAAAATTCCTAAGGGAGGGTTGGTTAAAAGAAATAACTAAAAAATATATCATGATTATCTGAATGGCGCCCTCTTTTTGTATATAATATAGAATTTATATAATATAGAATTTCGAAGAGTCGTTCTCCCCTTTCTCATCTTTGTGACCAGGTCATTGAATTAATTTTAGTTAGGGGTGTAAAAGATTGCGGATGTATTGCAGATTCTGTAAGTATCTTTGACTATTTAAAACTCAAAATTTTGACCTTCTTGGGAGTTCAATGCTATCGAATCAACCTCAATAAAGCTTTCTGAAAATGAAATTAAAAACTACCGTAGAAGCATTGCAAAATATAGGTGAGTGAAAATATATCGCGGGCATCCTCTGACTTACTTTGCTGCTATAGAGCAAAAGAATCTGCAATCGAAAATAACAAAAACCAAAAGCGCATGGAAAAACGGAAAAGTTTTCTTTTCCGGAAACCCGATTTATCGACACAGGAAATTATTTTGAACTATCTCTATACTCTACTATAATAGATTGATCACCGAAATTTACCCAGAGATTTTCAATCATCAGAATGCGTTCGAATATGATGTCCAAACTTCCACTCTAAAGGTTGGAATCAGCGTAAAGAGGGGGTATCTTCCCGATGATCATTGTGTCCGAATTCCGCATGGCGTAGTAAAGAGATCATCGGGAAGACGCACCTCGTTTTAGTCGATTTACCCGGAAAATGTGGACAGAATTATTTTGAACGCATTCTAAGAAGTCTCGCCTCCAGGGATTTGTTCCTAGATATTCATTGCCTGATACGTTATTATTTGGTTTACTTTAGTAAAGAATTTATATTAGTTTGTACCTACAGTTTGTATACAACAAAGGTCAGACAGCAGTTTAAAATAATCAATCAAGACTACTGATGAAGTGAAGGTACAAGCAAGAATATCTAAATTAGATGAAACTTTGATGAATAGAAAAAAACCAAGGCGCATGAGGTACTCATTAAGAACATTAGCACCTACGCAATATCAACATGTGGTTTGGTTTTTGCTCGACACACGTACGGTACTTATTCCCGTAGGCTTCAAATATTTATTAAGTCTTGACAAAGCTCGACTTGCTGCTTCTTTTATGACAAAACGATTATCATTCTCCGAGAATTTACGATTAGCAAAAACTGTTTATTCTGACGATCCCTTGCAACAAATCGGCGACCTTGAAAATTTCATCAAAGTCTTACCAGTCAATGATAATCTTAAAAATTACTACAACGGTTTGTTTAAACTAGGATGGTGTCGAACGGACTGGAACAGATAACCAACTGGTTCGAGTATCACGAAAGTCAAAGCCTAACACCCCTAACGGGAATTAATATTATGACTTGCTCACATAAGAGAGAAAGAGGAGGACGACTCTCCGAATATACAATATAGAGGGCGCCATTGAGATAATCATGATATTAATTCCCGTTAAGGCTGATATATCATATAGGCTATATGCATAATTGGCTAGTTATGTAATCTGCTTACTGCCAGGTTCTACAACCGAGATAAATCTAATTCAGATCTTTTAAAGGAAAATCCCCAATTCGCTGCAAAACTCCTTGCCAGTAAAATAGACGAAATCGACTCAAAGGTATTTTGAATAGATCCAAAGTTTTAAAAATATGAATAATTAAGCTTGCGGACGGATGCGACACAGATATCGGAACTTCCGACTCCTCTGATTCATCGTCAGAAGCGTCCAGCGAATCATCCGATGATGACGATTCAGATGATTGAATTTGAAACTTTTTTTAACTTTTAAAAATAAATTCACGCAAATATCAGCCATAATTTTTGTTGTCTGTAACTGATATTTGAGCCCTAACCATATCACATAAATATAAATGCGTAAGAATTTATTAAAATGATTGACACTCGCAATACCCTAAAATATTATTTTTTGACATTAGAGAATAAATCTGGCGACAAGATTTCCGATAACAAGGGTTACAGCAAGATTCAAAAATGAAGCGGAAGAAATTTGTGGCGATTGACTTGATGTTGGTTTTTCGGCAGCCGAAGTTGAAGCAGTAACGCCACCTGATGTAGTTGAAGTGTCAGAAATTTGTGGCGATTGACTTGATGTTGCTTTTTCGGCAGCCGAAGTTGAAACAGTAACGCCACCTGATGTAGTTGAAGTGTCAGAAATTTGTGGCGATTGACTTGATGTTGGTTTTTCGGCAGCCGAAGTTGAAGCAGTAACAGCAGCTGATGTAGTTGAAGTGTCATCTGATTCATTGTTGGAATTTCCTGCTGCATCACTGCTTGCTGTTGTTATTTGTGTTGCAGCTTCAACCGGCAAAGTAGCTCCAGCATTTTCTGCTGCCAATCTTAATGCCTCAATTTCTGTTGTGACGTCTCCCATAATAAAGTCTTCATCAGCAGCGATAGTTTTAACAATTTGTTGAAGCAAATCAAAAATGAGTAGATAGGAATCGGATTGATCTTCGTCTTGTCTCTTTCGTCTCCCATTTGTTGAGATTTTAACAAGTTTGGCATTTAAGATTGTGACGTTATCAGGCATTTGAGATTTTACTTCTTCTACTTTTTCAGCTAAGGCGGTTTTATAGATATCATTAGACTCAAGATCTTCACCAGAATCTGAAAATAATTTTTATCAGGGTCATAATTTTCAAAAGAAAAATTCGTAAAAAACGGACCATTTTTTTAATCGAAAACGAAAGACAATATATTAATTTTTTCGCTTACTTTAAAATTGTTTTTCTTACCAATTATAGTTTTGAGGTCATCGGAAATGTTACTCGCATCAATGACGACTCCGGGAATAAGAATTTGAGCTGTCTTTTCAACAGTTATCGGGTTGAATATGTCAACACCAGTATCTGGATCTATTGCGGTATTACTGTCTTGTTCATTTTCAGTACTCGCATCAACGGTATCATTGCCTTGATCTGAAGGATCATCAATTCCTTCAGTGTTATCAGCTCCCTCATCAGCTCCGCCATTTTCTGTTTCGTCACCTTGAGCGTCTTTTTGTGTCTCTTCAACTTCAGTTTCAATGATATCTCCACCATTCTCAACAACCGTTTCTGAAACGGGATCAGAAAAATCAACCTCTAAAGTTTGTCCGTCGTTATTTGCTGGGATCTCAATTTGTGTTAGTGCTTCAAATTCAATCGACATATCATTGACTTGTCGTCGTTTTCTGTCAGCTGATTGGTTATTAACAAATCGAACATTTTTAATCTCGGTTCCTGCCGGTAATATTCCAGCTTAAAATAGTTTTTAGTAAATATTGTTCTTATAATCAAAATAATTTCCAACCAAAAGAGATTTGTTTTTTTAAAAACATACCCAGATATATTTTCAATTGCTCCAAGAGAGCTGGTTCCATATCTGATTCGCCTACACTATCACCAGTTTCGATAAGAGTCTTTAGAGCGTCTTGAATTTCTTGTGGCATTTCAGAAACTTTGAAGGAAACAGTTTGTTTTAAAATTGCAGGTTTTGTTGCAGCTGGAACACATTCACATGGACCATATTCGGTACTGTCGCTCTCCGGACAGTAGAATTGCTCTAGAACGCCTGAAATGCACGTCCGGTCTCGTTTTCTTGAAAAAGATTTTATCAAGTGACATTGAACAATATTTTTAAGAAATATGCACTCATTTAAAAACCGACCTAAGAAATCTTTCTTCAGTTGCATGTTTCATGCAACCTCCCCAAGCTGACCAGTCGCCAAACCGAGCGCAAGGTTTCAAATCTTCACAATCTTTTGTTTCTTTCATCGGCTTTCATGGGGTGAAATGCGAAAATAATAATGCTTATTTGGTTTTCCTATCGCAATGAGTGCTATCGGGGGTACTAAATTAGAGTCAGAGTTGTCTGGTCTTATGATACTTTGTGATGTCAAGTTTTTGACATGCGTGATCATTCAACTCAAGAGTGATATACTCCGGAGTGATGCAATTTATCGGAGTGAAACACTTGATTACAAGTTGACACACATAAGGGAAAAACACTTTGTCAAAAACTTGCACACATAAGGGTGTATCACTCTATATTTCATGGTCGTGTCATTTCATCCTAATCGCTGATTGGCACATGGAGCTTGATCCATTTTTGTTTTGTCAGAACAAAATCGGAATCTGAGTTGCCGTCCCGAACCACATTTCTTGTTGCATTTTGACCACGGAGTCCAGTCGAATAGAACAGGTGAATTTGATGTGTCACAAACTGGCAATGAAAGACATTCTTGTTTCTGAAAACTACGATCAAAGAATTGTATTTTTCAATGTTGACAGTCAAGTTTCCCAAAAAATGTTGACTTGACTGTTAAACTTTGATAGTCTCATACTCACGTCAATTTTTTGTTCGCAATCTGAATTTCCATTTGGACATATCCATCTTCTATGGCGAAAAGCTCGGTCTTCAATATTTAACCGACATTTTGCTTCATTATCAGCTCCCTCGAATCTACAGCTGTCCCATGCGGTCCAATATGGTTTAGCTGGACATGGTTTATCAGCACATTCACGTGACTCTACCAGGTCATCTCTTTTTTTGGGTTTAGAAAATCAAAATGTACATCGAAAGCTGTGTTTTATATCAAAATTCACTGATCCCTGTCCTCGTATATTTCATATCTGGTTTTTCATCCGAGTGAAACCAAAGATTTCTATTTTCATTAAGACAAGAGTCAAGGTCAAATTCTTTTGTTCCATTTGAACATCGAACATTTCTCGATTGAGTTCCAGCTCCACAGCTTGTCGAACACGAAGACCAATCCGACCATATCCAATTTGAGCAAAACGGATCATCTGGGTTTTGGGTAAGCAGTTTTGGGCAAGCCTCATCTCCACAGTTTTGTTGTTCATAAAACCGGTCTGGGTTATTTGGTTCGTTGCATTCGCACTTTGGTTCGTTACCATCAACGACTAAGTAACCTTGACCATTGACTCCAGAACATTGTCTTGTTCGGAATCTTTTTCCATTCTGTCCAGCTATCAGACTGCATGTTTGAGAACATCCAGACCAATCACCCCATTCGGCCCATCTTGGGCAAAGGTTCAAATCACATTTTTGCGTATCCAAACAGTCTGGACAATTGACAGTTTCACGTGGGCCATCACAAATATGAGACCGATAACGGGTCTGACGTCCGACAATATCTTCAATTTGAGATTAACGGACGTCCAATTTAATGTGAATGTACAAGAAATAACTCCTATCAGTCCGTGGATCCCTCCCTTTTGGTTCATTTTTACAAGTTGTTTCGCCGTTGATATCAGCACATGTATCCCAAGCACTCCATTTATCAACATCGCAACACCACTTTGAGTCGTTTGGTCCAACTCTTGCAAAATCAGGCAAATCACAAACTCCCGTTTGTACTGATCCCCCGGGTAGAGACGCACAATTTTCAAGGACTGTGGAATCAGAATTACCATTTGCACCTACCGTAAATGTACTTGCAATCTGTAGCAACTATATATAATATTTAGGTCATTCAAGGTCAAATTAATTCACTCACTTTTTCCCCAGTATATTTTGGCACGACACATACTCTTGATCTTGTCTTTACATCAGTACTGTTTGGCGCCCGAGAACACGTTTTTGAAACATCATCATATCGTGGTTTTATACAATTTGTACATTTCCAAATTGTCCAAAGAGTATAAGCAGGGCAACACTTGGTGGTGGAAGTATCTGTGCAAATTACCAACTCTGATGCGCTTCCAGCGCAAGTTGCAGTCGATGGTGGTTGGAGGGCGCCACTATTAGCAACACAACCACATGATCGGGTT
Source organism: Oikopleura longicauda (assembly GCA_004367895.1). NCBI lineage: Eukaryota > Metazoa > Chordata > Appendicularia > Copelata > Oikopleuridae > Oikopleura > Oikopleura longicauda. The sequence goes on from SCLD01012202.1 coordinate 23,711, forward strand.
TTTTCGGTACGATGAGAAAGATCTGTTGAAAAACAGTCGATGCACGAATCACTTGTTAAGATTGAATTATTTCTGCCTCATATTAAACGACACAAATTCTAGACTTTGCTAGACGTCAGATGAGACGTCTTATATTCAAACATTCCTGCACGGAGCCTGGGACCATGCCGACCATTGCATACAGCATGGATTATTACAGTCTGTTATTGGAATTCACATTTTTCTTCTCTATCATATGTGTATGCAACTTAATTGTGTGAATCCCTAGCTTGTGTTCGAGTAAATCGGTAACCACGACTCGAGTTCACATTTAGGATGAGAGTATCAGCATTTGTGTCAAGATCAGCAGCACATTCACCATCGATACCTTGAACATATTGGCCGTTTGAATTTCTTTTTTTTTTTAATTTCAGAATAAGATGTTCTAATAAGTTGCCAGAAGTCTAATTTAACCGCGTCTGGAAAAATCTGGGTCAAAAAAGAACCATAGTTCGAAAAATATATGATCAATTATTCAGATAAATACGCAGACCTTGTGTCTATTCGCCGAATAAAAAGCTTTAAAATCTGATTTTATCAAAATCATTTCAGATCGAGGAAATTCGAGTCAACAAAAGATGCTTAAAAATATGTTCTTATTTGTTGTTTTAGTTGCAAGTATTCCAGCTGAACTACCCTCGTTTGTTGGAAATCGGGGTAAAATTTTAATAATAACTGACCATACCGAAAAAAACAAATCGATGACCCAAGTTCGAAAAATATTTTTTCAGCCGGGGTGAATTTGTTGGATAGAATCCGTCAACGCGAGGAAGACAAGAAAGCGATGAAGTTGTTTACACTCAAATCAGTACTTCAGAAACGATTTTATGGCGCCTTGCCATAGGCTGGTTTATAGACTAGATCTAGCTCGACCATAGACTGGACCATAGACTGGACTGTAGACTAGATAATAGCAATAAAAGTTCTTTTCTAGAATCATTCCTACACATGCATCTTCGTTGAGCTGATTGAGTTTCTGGTCCACAACTAAGGCCACAATTTTTGAAGAAGATATCGGTTGAGACTTAATTTTGAATTAAAAAGGTTTAATTCACAGTTTAATTTTTTCTTACCGTAAAAGTCATTATCATTTTCGCAATTACTTCCGGCAACATTTGGATTGCAAGTATGTAAAATAGGACAACAGTTATCATTGCATGTTATTGTTTCTTCGGTTTCACCCTTTTATTTCAGTTCAGTTTTATGGCCAATATTTTTAAAAGATAAAAACATTTCATGAATGCTAAACCAGTGCCTGACATTGGCATGATTGTCCGATTAGTTCAGGAGCGTCCACCCAAAAACCGTTCTCATCTTTTTTCTGACATTGTCGTGTTCGTTGTTGACTACCGCCACCACATGTAAGAGAACATGTTCCCCAATTTGACCATTGTTCCCATCGTGTGTCTTGTTCGCAGTCATCGTATTGAATTGCATATTCTTGAAGGGCGTCAGATTCATCAAATAAATTATAGTTGATAGGATCATAGAATTTGTCGTCTTGACAGTGGTATAGCATTTCTTGAGCTCCAACTATTATCTTAAATGCAAGATATTATATACCTCGGTTCGAAATGAAGTTGGGTATGGGGCTTGAGGTAAGAAACCTTTGCAAATGAACTTGCGGAAGTCCATTTTGTAAACATATTTTCGATGGTTGGCCACGTGATGCCGCCACGTTGCTCATTCGGTTGTCCAAAAACGATTCCATTAAAACCATTTAGCAAACCAACGTAATCAACCTCGTCATCTTTGTGGGGTTGGTTAAAATACCTTGAGCTACACGTAGCTACGGCTAGTGTATTATGTTGGCTCATAAAATTGGGTCTTATGAATTCACCGCATTATTTGACCGATGAGTAGGAGGATCGGTATTCTACAGGGGGCGTGAGAGGGTGCATTGCTCGAGGACACTACGTACTAAACCCTTGGACTCAACACCTGTTTGGCCCCCACCTATTAGTATTAAAACTTTAGAACTTATTCACACTACTGTAAGTCTCACTTATGCTTTAGTAACCCTGACTGGAATTCGGGTTGCATCTTCAGGCCCAAGGAAAAATCTCTCTGGTTTCTCTGTATTGAAATTGTAGTTTTTGCATGTCGCATCCTGGGTTTGTGTGACGTAACTTGGATCATGGTAAATATTACACGATGGAGTGTCTTCGTTGAAGCGTTTACAAGCTTGGACACGATATCTTCGGTCGGTACCACAGTCACAACTAGGAATACCAGCAGGATTTAGGTCCTTGTCTTGATTTAGAACTGATCCACGTTGACATTGACAACTCCATTCAGACCATTCTAAAGCGATTGGGCATTTTTCTTCGCAGAGTTCTTCCTTTCAAAGCGTTCAAACTTCATCTTGCATTTATAAAAATCATGAACTTTCAGATGATTCATCTGAGATGAAAATATTGAAACGCTAGCCTTGACCATATTAGTATCATATGGTGATGGAATTGCATTTTGCCAAACCTCATTACCGTCGTCTTTGATAGCTTTTTCGATCAATAATACCATCGCATCCTTCACTTTTTCATAATCGCTATCAGAGGCATCAGCCTTCCAATCTTCAAAGTTTTGCTTTTTATTATTCACTTATGAATCATAAGTTATGATAGAGCTTTATTTTTGGATGATTGCCTGAGAGTCAAGTTGAGACACCTGGTAGTCTGATGTCTGGTCAACCCTAAATGGCACAGTTTTTGGTATGACCCAAGCGTTTTTGTGAATCTAAATCGGATAAGATCTCAGCAAATGCCATCACGTGACTACGACATACACATCCGCAAAACACTCAGAGTGAAACCTCGGAAAATTTTCGATTATTCGCCAATGAGGATCAACTGAGACTACAAGGTGGAGTCTATATAGTATAGTCTATACGGTATAGACTATACCGTATAGACTATATCAGATAAAAATTGAATAATTTCCTGATTTTCAAAAATCTCAGACCGAAAAGATATGCCACTTTTTTCTCGTAATTCAGATGTGCTAAAGTCACAGGCATTATCCTAGAAATATTTTAATCATATGTTTTAGCCATAACTTATAAGTATGGATTCTAATGCCGAAAATGGGATTTTTAAATATCGGCTTACAGCCAAAAATCACTGTTTCATATAATGCAGTTGGTTAAGAAGTCTGGAAAAAAACATTTGAGGGTCGCAGGTTCTTAGTTAGGCCAACTTTAGTAAGGACAAAAAGTTTTGTCCATGTAAGAGGCCCCTTTCCGTCCAGTGCCTTCGGCACTGGAATCCATACTTATAAGTCTTTAAAGAATCGCGATTGGACTCACAGTTAGACAGTCGATTGCGGCATGTTCAAGTCTAGGGTCACAAGCAACCCTAGTACTACTTCTATATAAATTTTGCCGCCCTTCAGAGTTTGCAGTGTCAAAGTATTCGGTCGAAGCCGATTTTAAATCGAACGAAGTATATCCATTATTCATTTCTTCCAGAATCGTACTAGTAAATATATAACGTTACATATATATGAATCAAATAATATAATCTATGTTGACCTTTGCATATTAATTATGAAAGTACCATCATAATACAACATAAGTATTGTATTTTTTGAGTTATTTTACCTTAGTCGATTATTGTCACCACTTGGTGGAACAGTATTGCTCCAGTCGCTTCTTAAAACGCCATCGTCCGTAAAAAAAGGGCGGTCATTGCCGGACGAAGCGTCCATTGCGTCCGTTACACCATCATAATTGATACCGTCAGCCATGGTACACTCACGATAGCGAACCGCTTTGGCTTTAAAGTGATTTGGAATCGCACAATAGCCTTAAATAATGAAATTTTGGACTTAAAACGTAAAACCATTACTCACGATCAAAGGCGTTTGGTCCAAAAGGATTTAATTTAATTTCTTCAAAACTTGGACATCCGTACCACTCGGACCATCCAGTCCAGAATCGTCCATTATAACCGTTATTTGAATCAATCTCTCTATCATAAAGTGTCTTTTAAAGGGTGCCTGTAGACTCTGATCTGCTTTGTGAATTCTGCTCTATGAGTGAATCATGACCGATACTGGTCGGGAGAACCCTTCCTTGGATGGCCTTATTCCATGAGTTGTTCCAAACAGTAGGACAGAACCCAACCCAAAAATTCTTTTCGTCATTTTAATTTGACGTTTTGAGTGAATGGTATAGGTGAAACCTGGCCGGTTCTAGAAATGGTTATTAACGACCGATTTAAAATCATGAAGCAGAGAATCCCACAACGACCCGAAATCCCGATCCTTTACAAAGTCAAATAAGACAAGATAAAAATTGAAACTGAAAGAAATCAAAAAGCATGAAATTACAGAATTTTTATTATTTGAATCGTTACCGTAGGAGCAACTGCCCGATTCAGGGACGGAGGCAGACGGTGTATGGGAGGGGATCGGTTCAACGGTCTCCTTCAAGGACAGATTCATAACATAAAATCCTTATAAGCGGACAGGCGGGCGTCCCACGATGCCTTTCCCTGACGGTATAAGATGGCTAGCTTTGGCTCTAAATAGAATATTCAAAATGGAACTTATGGTTTAGAATTGAATTTATTTAGCAATTGATTTAAATTGAATTTCTTTGGATTATTTTCATTATGTTAGTTTAATGTCAAGCAAACCGACGGCGACGGGAGCGACGATATGAAAATATTCCAGGCAATCAGGATTTGTTTTTAGAGATTTTTTTTTAAATCCAATTCATTTTTCGAGAACTCACTTTTGAGCTGTCAAAATTTCAAACCAAAATTTTTAAATGAAATGATTTCAACTGATGAAAAGGCTTTCGTTGTTAATCTTCGGTATTTTACATGATGCCATACAGGTAAGGAACAGCGACGTACTTAAGTGGGGAGCGCCTTCCTGGTGTTCATCGTCTCTATATCACCCCAAGCGGAATTCGGGCTCAATGACCATCGGTAAGATGCAACCCACTGTAAATGATGGAACTTCTAATAGATTTTTAAAGATATGGAGATCAGATAAAGAGCCAGCTTTGATTGAGTTAATGTGGCTAGCGAATACTTCGGTTTTCCTTACTTTTTCAATTTGCAATGGTAAGCGAAAAAAGTCCTCATTTTTTAAAAAAAGCTTAGATGAAATCCCCCTAGTTATCGGACTCAAGAAAAACCCTTCGACGACCTGACGCTTCATATATTATTAAGAGGCCAGCAGTATTTCGAATGGAAGGCAATGCTGGACGGGATTAATTCAGTTTGGGAATCCATTTTATCAGCAGCCCTGATTCAATAGGATTATCGTGAAAAACAAAGTGTAAAATTCTCGAATTTCGAAACACATTTTTTCTAAATTCGAGAATTTCTCCTCTTCTGAGGTCCTTCTCGGAAAAATAATAAGTCTGAAATCTACCGTAAGGCCTGTTGTGAAATTAAGAACCAAGACAGCCCTAATTCTTGTTGCATCATCGCTTTTTGCAAATCTTATACAAGACGACACAGCTGATTTATTTCAGGAATTTATAACACTATATAATTTGCCCGTATTAATATGGTTTCCTGAGCTGTCGAAAACAGTGCTGAAAACAAAAAAGTTTGGAAATCGTAAAATCAGTTTTATTTTTGTTGAATTTATTTTGATTTTGACATTTTTAAATGACATTTTGACGCTGAGAAAACGACCAGCAACAAATCAGAATCGTGTATCAATAGATCAAGGAGTTGTTTCACATTCATGAACTGTTTATCCATATAATTTATATGATAAAGAGTTTGGCTATATCAAACAGTGCGACCAATATAGCCCACATTTGAACGGTTAAAATTGAACCTCAATACATTATAATTTATATCGAACTTATGAACTTTTTGCCATATTATATGGGCCATATCAAACATTAATGTGTAGCAAGTTAAAAGATCCCTATTTTACCTTGTCTGACTGTGACAGTGACACTTGGGAGTCGCTTTGAAACCGTTCACCCATACTTTATTTATTGACTAATCCACTGAAAACGATATAACATATTTCAAATTCAAGTCGATCACAATTTCATTATTTCAGAGTGGGAATTTTCGAATTTTGAAATTTAAAAAATGCTCAACGACCAGCTGATTATTGCTTTGAGTTTGGTTATTTCATTCTTGTTCATTTTGAACCTGATTTTAACCATTTACCTTGCATGTTTCAAAAGAGCCATTTTCGGGCGGCCCATCACAATCAGTCACCGAAGTGCGAATGCGGAACTACCAGGAACCAACCACGGATTCGTTGTTGAACGATCAGAGAAATCGTGAGTTTCGAACCGATTAGAATACACCATTAAAAGATATTTTAGGGCCTTGCCAATGCCGGATACTGTATATAATAATGCCCTTTACGACGCGTACACAAGGTAAATTAAGATTTGGAATCAGGTCACCTTTAAGGTCACCTTTAATAGGTGACATCTTAATCGTCTTCTTCATATTTTGGGGCAACAGCGGACGAATGACAAAGATATATTCAGCCAAATAAAAGATGGATTCGAGAATTGTCCCGCTACAAGAGCTTATATTGTTAATATTTAATCCTACACATTACCTATGAGTCACTGAAATTGAGTGATATATATGATAATGTGTATAGCTAATGAATCATCAACTACAGAAACTTGTAGCTCAAACAGTAACTCACTTCATTTCTGTAAATAAGCTTCCAATAAATGCCTCCAATATTCTCTAAAAACATGCATAATGGCGGAAGTCCCAGATCTGGGGACTTTTTCTGAGTCTGAAATTTGAAAAGTAGGATGTCCTGTAATGAATTAAGCAAGCAGCTGGTTGGGTCAATACAAATAAGGTTTTTTGTATCTTACAGATCAGCCCAAAATCTTGAAATATACTGTGATAATATATTATAAATTATAATTTATAATTGTCCAAAGAATATCTGTCTTAAACCGAAGGGTAATGGTACTTTACCGTACAATTTATGTCTAAAAGTCACATTTATTTCCGATTCACAGCAACTATCGATCATTTTAAACAGTTCATCGTTTTTTTCATTACGTAAATATTTGAACTTCATCCAAGGCATATCCAAGGCATTTCTTAAATGGCATTCTCTGTGGTATTATATCGACGACCTTCAGGTTTAGCCTTTAATAGCATATGTAGCTTTTCCATGGACTTAACCCTTCAACAAAAAGGTACACAGGATTCCTGTGACAGGAAATTAAATGTTGCTATTAACAATCATAATTGGTGCCATGGACCGGACAGTTTTATACTACCTTTGGTATTTAACATCAAAATCATCACATTTTAAAGACACAGTCAAAGGCAATATTTTGTTAAATGTTTTTCACAGAATGAGTCTGTCTTTAGAGAAGAACTTTCCAGAAAGTCTCAAGAATCGTCGATTGACTGAGGTTATTACTGGCATTAATAATCTGACCAGTGAAGTCGTATTAAACGAGTGCGACGATGATGATGATGATACGACTAGAGATATTTCCGAAATTGGTGATGCATGTTGGTCTACCAATCAAACAATGGTATCAGTTACTAAGAAGGGTGTTCGAACTGATAGTGTACATACCTGTGTCCACCGAACAGGTGTTCGCACTGTTCGCCATGTTCGACTGATCGCACAATTCAAAATGTTCGCTGTTCGCACAGCTCGTAGTTCGGTTGACCTTGGTACAAAAATTTTAAATTACAATTTCAAAACCCAGCTCAGACAACTCAAACACTTCCCATCAACAAAATTTCCTTGAAAAATCAAAACGAGCATAATGACGAAGGAGAAATAGATGACGAAAATGATAAATTACAAAATTATGGCCAAATGTGGAAAAACGATCAGGAAGAGTTTTTTCTGATGGTTTCTTGCCTCAAAGAGGGATGACACATTAAAGGGTGAAAAACGTGAAAAACCTGGTCTAGAACCTGCACACATTGGAGTGGAACACTTAACATATGAAATTATAAATTTATGATCTTAAGCGTACAAGTTCAAGACAGGGTGTTCCACTCTAATGTGACACCCCCCATACTATAGGACATTGACAATTATAGACTGTTGAAATTGAACTTATCACAGCTTTTTTTGATATCCAGTTCAACTGAATTAACGTTATTGAAACTTGGGCCATTTTTAACCATGTCCGATATTATAATCGACATTATCAACGCAGGGGTTTATATTTCATCGGGTAACCCAGCTTCAGCAGCAATAGGATATGCAATGCTCTTCACTTGCTTTCTTTATCCAGGAAAAGTGTTAAGTGAGTTATTAACATCGATATTTCTAAGGGTGTCACATAATATCATTGGAATCCCGTGTGACCCCCTTTATCATCTGTAACGGAGTAGAATGTCATATTCGCTGAAATGGCGGCCTCTATATTACAGCGTATTCGGAGAGTCATTCTCCTCTTGCTAGCCTTTGTGAGCAGAATTTGATTTTTTATTTCGTTAGATATGTCATTTAAATATATAAGTAAAACACATCTCATTAAAGTTTTTATTACTATTTTTACGAATGAACCGAAGATGAAACATTTTTGGTACAATCTTTTCCAATCTTATCAACTTACTCCAAAAAATTGTCAAAGACTATCGCATTTGATGATGGCAATTTTCGCACCAGTCACATATCCAGCTTTTGAAGTACTCAATCTGATAAAATATACGAGACGAAAACTACAGTTGAACGAATTTCTTGGAAACGACAAAGATTTGGACAGGTTGAATATCCTTAAGTTTAAGTTGACTTAAGGGCCTGTTATTGGGGGTCTCAGATGTTGTTCATACTCAAATCATCGTAAATATGGACAAAATGATAATCATAATTTACGCTCGACCCAAAAATCAGCCCTCTAGCACCTCGCGTTCGCGCACTAGAATAAAATAATTTTTATATTTAAAATCGATGTTTAGCCCTTCACAGTAAACTATAACAGGCCCTTAAGCTAAAGCTCTGATTTTAAAATGTCCTCGAAAAGACTTGGAACTTCCATTATCAAAACAGCCGAGAAGGCTTCAAAAACGAGTGATTGATTATTTCGATTCATTTACATCCTATAAAAATGAACGAACTAAGAATAGTTTTCTTATAAATATTTATAAAATGACACTCTCAAAATTTTGACAGTAACAAAACGTTATATCAGTCATAGAAAGTGAGGTGACTTTAATGAGACCCAGCTTAAAATAAATTTGAAAGCTAACTTAAGGCTGCCTGTACAGAAAATGCAATGCAACTTATGTTTCAACTAAGTTTGTCATATTACGAAATGCTTTTCACAGATCCGAGAAATCTGAAATTTACTAAAACAGATTCTGGTCGTGTTGCTTCGATATTTTGGATTTTCACCCTTGTGGTGAAAGTGATTGGAATCGTCAGTTCAGGTTCGTTGAAATTGTGAAAAACCCGTAACAATATTCAGTTAAAGCATATATTCAAAAAAGCGTTGTCATAAAAAGTATAACTAAAAAAATATCATAATTATCCGAATGGCGTCCTCTATATCACCCTTAGCGGGAATTTATATCATGATTATCTGAGTGGCGCCCTCAAATTTGTATATTCGGAGAGTCGTCCTCCTCTTTCTCATCTTTGTGAGCAGAATATGATATTTTATTCAGTTATACAGTTTATAACAAGTTATTAAGTTAAACAATTTTTTACATCGAGCTAATAATTTTTATATTCAAATTCAGCTTTTGCGACCATAACAGGTCTCATGATTGCATATGACATAAAAGAACAATTGACACAGGGCTGGAATTCATTGCTTGTTAACTACCAGATCAGTTCTAGTTAAAGCTTCTTTAATAACAATTCCATTATAGGGTTTAAGACCAAGTATTATAAAAGTCTTTGCATTTAGCTGCCGAATTGTGTTTCGTCTGATATTTTTCACCTTTGGTAATTTGACGATTTTGGTATTTTTTCTCAACGATCAAAGAGTGGATAGGTGGCGAACTATTCTTCTCGGAGATAATGCTGCGATTGTAGGAACGATATGCTAACTATATAATACTATAACCAGAGTTCACTGGTCGTGCCATACTTCTCGTGACCGAACTAGCGACACCCATGTCACGGCCAAACTAGAGCCGTGACAAACTAATAATCATGAAAGTGTGACAAACTAGTGACGTGCCAAACTTACTTTGTGAGAACTGTGACTAACTTGTGATGTGTCAAACTAGTGACATGCGTGACCAGGGATTATTGATTATGAATGGCAGTGCTGAATACCTTAGTCTTGTTGTACGACATTGGAATATTTATCAGGTGCAAGACAAAGATTGGAATTCTAAGTACAATCAGTTTTGGAAATGTATGCCATTCAAACTTGTGATGCCCTTTGAAACAGAATTTCTATATGTTCAAAATCAAAAGTGTAAGGTGGGGTTTCCAATACATATCTTAGATCATTTTTGTATAAGAATGCAATTTTATCGCCATGAATTTGAGCATCCTACTAAGCACTACATATCATTCTCTAAAAAGTTGCTCGCCTTGCTAATCGAAGTTATTGTGCCAATACTACTGCCTATCGGATCATTTACGTTTGTGATCTTTTTGACTATCGGAAGTTATGGTTGCTCGGTGAATCAAGCTATCAATAATCATGAGTTTATGCTTGGACATGTAACAATTGGTGTTTTCGATTCAAAAAATAATAATGGTCAGATTGGTCCAAAGATTTCCATGCTATCTGGTGAATTTATTCGTCAATTTAAATTACCTCAAGACCAACAAAACTTCTATTGCTATACAAGCCATCCAATGCAAGTGAATTTCCAACCAACTGTCATTAATTCGAGCGAAGCCGATTTCCGAGAAGATCTTCAAAATATATTTGAAATACTTTCAATGCTGAAGAAAAGTGAATTAAGTTTATTCGAAGAATATCTTAACTGTATTGGAAATGCTTTTCAGGTATCTCAGGATTGTGTAAGCCTGATAGAGTGACCTACCCGGTCGTGAACTTGCACAGAGAGTGATTCACTAAAAAATCGATTATTCTTCAAAAGCGTGAACTTCGAGGAAGTATAAAAGAACTCGAACATTTACAGAAACTCACATGTGGCATCATTTCATGTTACAGAAAAAGCGTCGAAATAATGGAGAAGTCTGAAATGTATCAACTATGTTCTACTTATATGGATACAAGTGATGATAATTTCGATTTGAATGATTTTTTAGGAATGGGAATCAATTAATATTATTTTTCGAGGGCATAAATAATATGCATTTTATGATCCCAAAAAGGAATTTCAGTTGAAATTATATATATCATCATTGTATCATATCTTCTCAGTGAAGCGATATTTATTCAGATAGGAAAAACCAAGTCAAGGGATCCATTTGGTCCACAAGTTTATGGACTTTTCGTACCATTAGTTATATTTATCATCGTTTTAAGGTTCGGTCAAATTATATTCTGTTTTTGAAGCCCATGGGAAATGCTTTAACACATATTCGCCCAAAGTCGTCAGATTCTAGGGGGACCGAAACCAGCTGGTACCATGGTGCATCCGTCAATTTGAAAGACCAATCAAAGCCTTCCACTAAGTAAAATTATGAATAAAAAATTATTTTGCGTAATGAATCCGTTTGATGAAATGTGTGACCAAAAAGATATCGATTGTTTGAAAATGGCATTTCTTGATAATAGACATTTTATTGGAAAAACAGTCAGGAAAGTTTCTAATTCGATACTTTCAATCTGGCAACCAGGGATGCTCATACGGAATTTCGTACTCCGTACTCTCCGTGTGCCGTGCTGGCAAAAATGGCCGTACTCGTGCTAAATTCCGTACCCCCAGAGTACCGTACCTTCGGGAGTACGGGAGTACGGTGCTAGAACAATCGTTCTCGTATGAGCATCCCTGCTGGCAACCATCAAAATCAATTTAAAACCAAATTAAAGTCCAAAAGCAGGTTTTATGAAGATACAAACCGAGGGTACTTTACCAGGATTAAACCCGCTTGCATCACCACTGGCATGTATATTTTTCTTTGAGAAAAATACTTATTTCAATATTGATAACATAAATGTGGAGGGCAAAGCATATAATTTCGTCAAACTCATCGAAGGAATTGATTCGATACTAAAACACTAAAAGTATTTTGCACAGTAAAAGTATTTTGTTCGGATAGGCTCTTGATCCGGCCCAAACGTGTATGTCTAGGCTGAATTCCGGGATTTTTATCAAATAATTTTTTGGTTCAATCGAATTTCCAAAGAACAGAAGTTGAACCCGATTAATGTTGAAGTAAAAAAACTTCCCGAAATTCAACCTATTCATGTCCGTCGAACGATTGATTGTGAGCAGATTAAAATCATAAAACAGGTAACATAGAAGAATACTCTGGCGAATATAGACATGAACGAATGTTTGAAAGGGACACAAGTTTAAATCGATTAAATACTATTGGTCGTTGGAAGAAAACTGATAAAAAGACTGGGCTTCAAGTTAATTTACAAAATGGAATCATGGGAGTTAAATGGTTTCACGACTCTCTACCATGGTATGTGAAGCCATGCCGTGGCCAAATTCTTAGGAAAAGAAGTTAACACAAAATTCACGGGGATAATCGGGATTAGATTTTTCATCTTCGAAAAAGTTTTCGGCGATTAAATGGTAAAAAGTCTGGTCGCAGTTATTTATCGAGTAAAAGTCAACGGTCTGATCGCGTTCAATGTTATTATCCAGTTGAAACTGATTGTGAATCCTACCCAATCGATATTGAATTCAAAGAGTTTTCCAGTAATTGCGCCCTTGGAAAAATTTCAGTCACGTATATTAAAGATAATGTTTTCCGTATTGTTGATATTTGTGGTCGTTCAAGCAATGATTCTCTCCACTACCCAAGCCGAATTTCGGGCAGGGATCCATCGACCGAAAATTTGGTCCGACCGAACCGGACGCGGATGCCAACTTAAGCAAAATATTTAATGGATCCCTTATTTCGGGTAGTAAAATTATACTCTCATTTGACATTGAGCACCATGATTTTCGATTGGAATTAGCTTGGAAGTGTTCCACTGAATTTGTTTTCACACCAAATAATTGCAAATATGATACACAAGATTTTGATATTCGGCTGCGAAATGATTTTCTCGTAATAGGTCATCAATTCCGTCGCCATCAAATGAGCTGCTTGCTGACATCAGATGTCATCGAATTTTACAATGGTTGTTCAAAAAATGAAATTATTTGGAATGATGAAGATTCGCCATGGTATTTAACAGCCGATACGCCTTTGATCATTTCGAATAAGTCGGGGTTTGTGAAATTTTTCTCCAAAAGCTTCAACTCAGTTTGCATAAATATAAAAATCCCAGATAAGAAAAACTCTATTTCCGATGACATGTTCAAAGTTAAATGTGGAAGTCGATACAGACCATATGAGCCAGAATGCATAAATGTTGCCAAACGAATCACCGGAAATACGTATGGTTATATGGAATCGCACCATCCTTATGCGCCAACGAATGGAACTTGTGAATTTCGAATTGACCTTGAAGAATGTATGATCGAATACAGGGTTATTGAAATGCGTTTATCCAAAACCGATTTGTTCAGGTTAGTTTAGGGTTTACTTTTAAAAGATATATTTGAAGCTGACTTTATCAAGACCCTGAAAGCATCATTTCTGGTCCACTTCCGATAGGCTTCCGATAGGCTATATCATATATGTTTCTATATGTTTCTGGCGGTGCTTGGATCTCTGCGCGTATGGTTTCTTTCGATCAAAATGTTATAAATTTTATTCAGAATCAACAAAAGACTTATTTCTGATGGATTCAAGGGATGGATAAATACAAAGAGCAATTACTTGGTATTTCAATTTCTCGCAAAAGGTTACAATTATGGATTTGATATGGAATGGAGATGTACAACAAGTAATAGAAGTATTCTTGATAATCAAATTCTCAACCAAACTCTTTCGATTTTCGCATCATTCAAAGATTCTGATCCAGTTATGAAAACTTTTACTGAGGATGGGTTTCAAATCAAGTTCTTTAGCCTCTGAACGTTTCCTAGACTTCATCAAATAATTTAAGCTCTACTTTGAAACATTTTAAATTTTTCAAAATGCGCGGGGCGTGCTGATAGAGGTGGGTGTTTCACTCCAAACCTGCGCAATTTTAACCCACGCATGTAATGAGCTCCAAAACTTTTTAAAGCGTCAGCCAGTACTGTTTTCATGGACACCAAATGGTCCAGATCATCGACGTTTGGAAATATTATTTGAACCAAAAGTATCACCAGAAAGATACATTAAACTCAACGATCGAGTGAGCTCGTTTGGAGCATGTACCGTGACGATCGAAAATGAAATATTTCTTATAGGAGGATATAAGAATCCGTTTCAAATTTCGAAACTCAATGGTTACCTATTCCAATATCATTCACTTCAACTGCCGATACCTGCAGCCAGGTCTCTTTGCTCTCAAGCAACTCACGACAAAGCAATCATTTGTGGAACCAAATCACCAGCAACAGACCGAAAATCATGTTTTACTTTTGATGGTTTCATGTTTGGGCCAGTTAGCAAGGAAACAGGAGAGTCTCATCCTAACTCGATATCCACTTATTTCAATCATTCGATAGTTTTGATAAGTGTTCCAAGCATCGAAACACTCAGGTTGAGTTTCAGACTGATAATTAACCCCTATTCGCGACTTTCAATAAGTAAGATTGGAATTCTAACGTTAATGTGGCTTTTTGTCCACAATTCACTGATAGGGGTTAAAAATTTAATTTTAGTTGAAAATTTTAATTGGAAATTAAAAATTAATTTCAGAGAAAAATGGCAGTATAAGTGCAATAACCATGCAAAACCAAATGTTCGTTTTTGGTGGAAAGTTTGCAGACGCTGTACCCTCTGATTTAGTTTTTCGATATAATCAACGTATATGGAAAGAAATTCAAAAACTAGCAAGAGCAAGATCAAATCATTGCTCTCTACTTGTGCTTTCGAATGTGGTGATACATGTATCAACTGCTCCAGACTCAATCGAGCAGTGGATTCATGACGAAAGCAGTAATACATTTTTGATTGAAAACTTTGATTTGAATATATTCGATTATCATCACGTGATTTTGGATTCGAATAAAAACTCAAGGCCATTAATAGTACCGGAAATTGACTATTTAAGTCACTGGACGATATGGTCAACCTGGTCAAAAATATCAAGTCAATCTGAAAATGAAATTTGGAATCGACAGCGATGTAGAAAAGAATCTGACTGTGAAACACAGGCGGGGTTTCAAATAATGCTCTAGAAATTATGCTCCGGGACCAATAGCCGATTAGAAATTCGGGCCAAATGAGTCTGGAATGAGTTTGAAATGACCATCGATAAGACAAAAAATATGACCACATCAAAATCACTGCTCATAGTAGGTTTTGATGTCAGACAGGTTCCCGAATGGGGTCAAATAGATATCGGACCACATGTTATGCATCTTCAAACGCCACTTGCCACCATGAAATTCGAAGAAATCGGACATTTTCGTCTTCCGCAAGGACAGCCATTTTCTTGGAAGTCTGGACACTTCTCTTCATTTGCCATTCTTCATGATACGGTCTTCATGATGGGAAGTTTCTCCTTTTTACATCAGCAAGATATCTGGGTTATTCGAAACTGTGGATTTGAATTGTACTATAACCATGGTAAACAAATAAAATTCGCTAAGCCCGCTAGGATTCGAGCTGCTACTTCGAAATCATATCAAGGCATCTATAACAAATTTTCGATTAGAAATTCCCTTCGGAGAAAGTCCGTGAATTCTCTGGAATTAAATTAGAAAAGACTTCTTAGTCTGCAGAGACTCTCGATGAAAGTCTGAAAATACATGTGCCAACTGCAGACTTTCTTGAGGGTTTTTTTGTAAATGCCTTCAAAGGTATATCTGAGGATTACATTTTGATATGTGGATCTTTTTACAAGGAAATGGAGTGTTATCAGTTCAATGGATCGGCCCCAGTTCGAATCAGAAAAAGTTTCAAATGAATGCTTCAACTCTTGACTGAGACTTTTATAAAATTTGAAATTCTGTTTTGAAACTTATTTCAGTGACACTATCGAATCTCATAAGCTGGGAAAATTATCAATGGTCGACGGAGCTCCATTCATTATTGCCGGTTACAGAACCTTTGAAACTGAAAAACTAGAGGGACGCAAATGGACACGAATGCCAATATTTCCTTTTCGAGATTTTGGAGAGAGAATTACTTATATTTATCATGCATCCGAAGTTGTAATAAATAATGAAGTACTGCTGTTTGGAGGCTCTTGCGGGGGAACCTGTGCACATAATAAAGTATTTAAGTTCAATAGGAACAAGCTTGGCTTTCGCTTATATTTTAGAATAGTGTTCTAAAATGAAACCATAGTTGAGCTTGCTGAAGGAATGGGAAAGACTTCAAGACCTTTCAAGGTCGCGGAAAGGGCATGGATCAGATGGGTTTTCAAAATAATGTAAATTTGCGTTATCGTTATAGGCTAAACTTATAGATGTTTTCTGATTGACTGTGACTATTCATCATTGGACATCATAGATTACTTTAGACATATAATATGAGTCATATTGATTCGAAAATCCAACTCAGTTTTATTCAAAGGCCGAATTTATATCTTTTTTGGTCGGTCATTTCCCGGTGAATTCAACAAGTAAGCTCAAAATCAAGTTTTTTGGTCTTTTTGTATCTGACATAATGTTTAGAACGACTATTGAGGAATGGACTCCAAACGAAAAAGGTGGATTTGACGTGATCATATCTGAGCCACTAGTAAATGATTATGAATATTATCCGTTTGCATTTCCAGTATCTGATGATTATATACAACTTGAATGTCCCCAAAAAACATAATCTCGGAAAAATTGAGCATCTGGTACTTTCACTGCCAAATAAAAAATATGTTTATTAACCGACTACCACTCTGAAATTTGACACACGTATATAGGTGAATTTCAGTTTTTCGCCATTTGCTATCGAATCCGATATTTCGACCAACCGGTTAGTAATGAAAGATAATCGTTAATTCAAACGTTTGGTACCCATATATATCCACCTAGCACCAATATCAAAACGTCGCGGTCGAAGCAAATTGGTATCAAGTTTAAATTATGGCGTGCGAACCGATAACGCTAGAAAAATTCTGAAAGCAGGTTCCAAATCAGCATATGCTGCATATTCAAATTAGTAAGATAGAGCATTTTTAAGGGAATCTGAGATCCCCAATAACAGGCCCTTAAAGTACTTAAACCTTAGAACTCATAACCTAATTCCTAACCTATAAGACCCTTGAAGTACCTAAGATTGAATTGATATAAAAAACTTTTTATCATCGAATGTTTGCTTGCCACACATTTCGCCTCACGCATCGATTCTTCTGATTCAGCAAATATTTGTCACCCAAGAGTACTAAACAAGAGTACTTATTGTACCTTCTCAGACAAATAATCACAATTGAGAAAATTAAAATTTTAAAAAGATAAAAAATGAAAATTTCCTTGATTTTACTCGGAGGTAAGCTTTTTATTACTTTCAGTCCGCCCAGACTGGTATGTTTAGTCAACGTCCAGACTCCGGATCGAACATCGAATTTAAAAGATCAATTTCAGTGATAAGCTCAACGAGTATAAGCCGTGAAGAATCTTCTAGTATTCTTTTGTCACGAACTGGCCGAGCCAATAGCTGGTCACGTTTTGGTGAGTTAATAATTCATTCCATTATTATGCTAAGTAGCCGACCGAATTCATGACCTTGGCATTATTATAATGACCTTAGTTAACCTTAATCATCGGGTCAGACTGACCGTCAGAATCCTTAATTGGTCCGTAAGTGGTCCGTTAGTGGTCCGTGGTCCATCAATTTGGTCCAGTCCGTTGTCCGAAAATCTGGTCCGAACTTTCACGGACCCGATAAACTTCGGACCAAAATCTCGGTACCGAGTTTAAATAAAAACTTTAGAGGAAATGAAGAGTGGTAATTTTGAGCGCGAATGTATCGAAGAAAATTGTGATGTTGAAGAATTGGCAGAAGTTTTTGATAATGTCGATGTATCAGAACCAGTTCAACTCAAATATGACAAATGCAGCAAAATTGTCACCGCTGGTAAAATTCTGGTGGATGATTTTTATTCCCGGGTGTAATAAGGCCCATATTTCAAGGGGTCAAAAATGACCTTGAAAGGTCAAATTTGAAAAGGTCGTAAAAAGTTATATTCAGCTGAAATGGCTTTCGAAAACCTTCCAAACATTGATGCAGAATCGTCAAAAAATCTTTTCCGTGAATGCATGTTGGCCCCGAATGATGTCCGTCCACCAACAGACGATATGAGACTCTCTTTCGAAGATGAAGATTTCAAGGTAATGAAATTTGGCTTTATCATACATAACAGTCACAATACGAAGTGGCTTTTTAAGTCGTTAAGTCAAGGTGGTTAAAAATAACCAGTTCGTATTGTGACTGTTAAGTAACTAAAGGAACATACTTTTTAATAGATCTCATGTGATGGCCTTGACTCTTGTACTGTCCTTTAGAAACTTTGCATAATTGATCAATTAAGACTTGGCTTGGAGAAACAATTGGAATAATAACCAATGAAAGTGTTGAATTGACTGGAACTGCTGCCGAAGGAATGCAAAAGATTACTGAGGCCCTTCTCAAAGGATTTAGAGGTACGCAGTATCGACCTATCTTTGAATATCAAATTGGTGACGTAATCGATTTGTTACGTAATTTGAAAAACCATTATGTTATGACAGAATCGAAATATTTCAAAATAATGACCTAGAGCTATTTTTCGCGAGACAAAAGTGGCCAATTATAAGTCATTCAGTTGATTAAGAATACAGTTTGATCACATCCTAACGTCAAATTATCTAGAATAAACCCTTTTTATATTTCAACGTACAGGTTGATCTTTATCTCCAACTAATCTGAGTGGGCGGATTAATATTGCCCTTTTTACACGGGAAACAAAGTGAATGTGGCGCGAAAGATGTCAATATCCATTCCCCCGGTCGCTTTATAACCGTTACGTTCGAACATTGCTTCTCTAAAGCAATGGCTCAAAAATGAGTAAAACATGTTTTTGTTCGCAATGTTCAATCGTAACAATTACATTCAGAGATTAGGATCGACCTGTAAAATGATCTGTTTTTCAAATACTCAGCATTATCGATTTTGATATTTATTTATTAAGAAATGGAATGGAATACATTTGTTGATGATGCAAAAGAAATGGGAACATCAATTTTTGAAACTTTTTCGTCTGCTTTTAATAATGCCATGGGTGAGTTGCTCTCTAACGCCACCACTTTAGCCTAAATCTCAACCTATCCACCCTTCACCCGACTGACCAATTTTTAGATTTTTTTGGAAGCGACGATCCACGAAAAAAATAACTAACAATCGTTTGATAAATATCACATGAAACATTAAAAACACTGTCATTTGATGATCTTTGAAATAACTTTGAAATAAAACAAAAATAAAGCTCAGTTTTTTGTCGCCAAGTCGCCGAAACTGATTTCGAATGCGCTAACCAGTGTGATTTTACACGAATTATCAAGTCGAAATGACGTCATTTTGGATGAATTAATTTTGAAGAAATCTATTTATCATAGTCAGAGTTCTTTTTGAATTAAATTAGGAATTGACTCTTGGGGATTTCGTTTTGGGATTTCTTTGTTCTCGAAATTGACTTATCCGTGATGTTCAAACTTCAACTTCAACTCAACGCTAATCTGATTGGTCCATTAATATTCAGACAATCCCATAAATTATAAGCCATATACATTTTGTATCATATAAGTAATGGGCACTTTAACTAAGAGCTTTCCAAGGGGAGGTTGAAGAATAAGTTTGGTATTTCCGGTCTGCTTTCTCACTTCCGGTCGATTTTCTGGCGTGGGTGAGCTCCTTTGATGAAAATACAAAATTCGGATTATTTTTGAATCCGATGAAAAAAGAATGCGAATTAAAAATTAATATTTTTTATTGTTTTCGAAATCGTATGATTCATGAATGAAGAAAAAGTGTCTGGACTGGATTCAGAGTCATTCTAAATCACTTTTTTAACTTCTCGCCTATGAAATATTCAAGGGTAGTATGATTGAGAGCGATCAATAATTAAAACTTATTTCAAGCCGCTAGAACGGCCAATGTCCCATCAATGTTCGATTATGGGAAATTATGCTTACAAAGATTACAATAAGATGAACATTCCTAAAAGGACTAAAATTTTTGGTCATTTTTGCGATTTGGTCGGTATAGTCCTTTACGCTCAAACTGACTCATGTCAATCAATGTGAAAGAAAATGTTAGCTTCAAAGTGGGCGCGCCTGCGCGTCTTCCCGATGGTCCGTATTCCACGCGAGGTAACTTTTTCAGATCAAGGAATCTGGACCAATGGTATTATATGGTATTCGAGTTGACTTTCTAAATCTTGAAAATTCTGAATTATTGAACCAAAGTCGATTAAGCATTTAAGACCCATTTTAAATTGATTTC
>SCLD01012311.1:0-18851 GCA_004367895.1 Oikopleura longicauda
TATATATTTGCAAATTCTAATTTATTGTTCCCTGACCTGTTCCAACATGGATCGTGATAATAACAATCAAATCCATCGCCATACCAGTTTCCACCTTGTTTGCAGTCACAAATGTAACTTCCCACGGAATTGCCGCAAATTGCATTCTTGTCACAACGATGTGTTTCGGAACGACATTCGTTAATATCTTCACAAATCGAGTCTTTCATTTCATATCCTAAAAACAACAAATAATTTCAAAGGGCCCGAAGTGGAAATTAAATATAATAAAGTTAATTAATATCAGGATCAGCTGAATGGCGCCCTCTTATTGCATATTCGGAGAGTTGTCCTCCTATTTCTCTCTTATGTGAGCAAGTCCTGATATTAATTCCCTTTATTCCCATTATTTACTGGATATCAAAACAAAAAAGTCATCCACAGACCTTTGGGACAATCGCAAGTGTAATAACCATTATAATTTTTGCAAGTTGCAATATCAGGACACTCCGTGCCGAAAAAACATTCATCAATGTCTCGATTTTGGTCAAAAACACTTTCGGATAAAGTAGGTTTAAAAAACGTATAAATATTTGTGACCTATCCTTCGCAAGTCTTAAAATCTGCATCCAAACTGTAACCATTCTTGCAAGAGCATCCGTACGTTCCATATGTATTAACGCAAACACTGATGAGAGATTCAGGGACATTTCCTCGCTACTTTATTATTTCCCCGGTGAACTGCCGGGCAAGTCCTTAAAACCTTTAGCTGGAATCTGGGCAGCTGTTGCCTATGATACACTCATCAACATCACCGCAAGTTCCATCATCGGCAGGCTCAAAACCAGGTCCACAATGACAGACACCCAGCTTTTCGTTGATTCAAACTTCTGTGATTTTATATTTCGTGGAGAATAAATCGCACGATTCGAACCCTGGAGCCAACTTTTATCTCTAGAACATCACAGGTAACACCCAGAAAAGACAATTTTTCAAAAATTCCCGAGAATGACCTGAAGAGTCGAGGTAGCTTTAAGAATGTGTATCAAATTCCTTACAGATTTCTGTCACCTCACATTCGGGGTCACAAATGAGTCTATCCGGATAACTTTTCTTGTTTTTCAACAGGGCATGGTAAACTAAAAACGTCCATGCCAATAAAAACATTTCCTTGATAGATAAATGGCGATTCCCGCAAAAATAAACAGCCAAAAGAAAACCAAATTACATCTTTGAATATATTTTCGATTTTTGATTTCCTAGAAGTGTATTATGGCCCATAAGTTTTGGGACACCCATGAGTGTATTATTTATGAACAACCTAGAGTGGGTTGCGCTTTACAGGTGGCCGTCATCTCTTAAGAGTCGTAACTGCCCCATGCAGAATTTTGACCAAATAAGTATTGGGTAGAGACTCTTCTCTTTAGGAAGTTTTAATCGTTACCTATTTGTCCGAGTCTTCTCAGCCTCGTCAAAAGTCCACTTACTTGATCTTTTTTGCCATATTTAATTTCCGTTTTGTTCTGACGTTTTGATTTTATCCACGTTTTATCCATACTTCTAACGAGTACCGGGTTTTATTCCGGATGCTCCAAATTAATTTCAACGAGGCTCCAAGGTTCCAACAATACGGTTTCGTAAGCCCCGGTTAATGTGAATTCAAAATTCTCGAGATGCGTTTTCTCTACCGGTTTTTTATTTCTCTCAATGGACTCTTTTCGAAAGTTAAAAATCCATTCTTGATTGAAAATAAAGAAATAACGTATTTAAAATAATTTCAAAAAAACTAGAACGACCAAATTATTGAAAAAATAATTTTCTATTATGGTGAATTCAAGGAAAATTGGTGTGTCGCGAGCAAGCTTGTTCAATTCCAATTCTAATCATCAAGAAAAATCCTCATGATATAAAAAACGCTGTGACCATTGATTTGAAGTCATTTATTTGAAGTCATATTGCTAGAGTGAATTCCCAGAAAAATGCTTACTTCTAAAATTTGAAATGTACCATAGTTTTTTTCAAAAATCGACTTTTTCCTGCTGTAAACTTTCACCACAATAAATGGCGTGGCGCCAGACTGAAAAAATAGTGAGCAGAAGGTGAAAGTATTTCTAGCCAGATCCGTTATAAAAACGTGAAAATCAGGTGGGCTCGATTCTAGAACAACTCTCCAACGTTTCTTGACTCCTTTTACATCCGGTACCAAAATCTCTGATGTGGATAAGTGTGTATAAAAGGTCACGTATGGTCACGTGAGGTCATTTGAGTTCTTCCGAAGTTCAAATTCGAGCAATTTATCGCTTTAATGTAAAATGATCGCCAATTTAAAATTTGTAATTTGACCTCAGATGACCTCAAATAATTATTACGCAATAGGGTCACGTGCAATAACAATGAAGGTCATCATAGTGATTTTTGAGTTCAGTTCACCCAAGAAAAGTATTCAAATCGTATACCAATGAACGTTTTTTGAAGTAGTCATCTTCTGAGAATTTACTCTACATATTGCTGAAAGTAATTTATATAAGTGATAAAACCATAAAAAAGGTAAGCCCTCTTGTGGTCATGTTTAAAATGACGCCGTCTGATTGATCATCATCATCACCATTGGGTTGAACACCATCGCCAAGCATTACTTGCTTATTACAATTGTCTGTATTACAGTAATGATGTTCCTGATACTGCTTGAAATCAACCATTTGCGGCTCTTCTGAAAATACTTATGTTCAGAATGCTGGCTACATAGGTTTATTAGTCTTTAGTCTCATTTGACGAAAACAATTTTTCCGAAAATTGGATGACTAATTGGTTTTTCAATACTTACGACAACTGGTCATAGCTTGATATGTCATATCGATTCCATTCGGTACCATATTATTGAAATAGAAATATGTCAAACATACTTGTCCTTCATCACACGTTTCCCACTCGCCGTTTCCTTTAAGGGTTCAACGGACACTCAAATTCAGTGACTTAGTCCAATTTCCATTTATCATCCGTCCGGTGAGCCCATCCTTTCCCGCTGTAGCAATCCCTTATAGAAGAGTCATTAGGGTCGATTGAGTATGCAACACATGTAAAACATTCGGTTGTTTTTGTTTCCTGTTCAATAAGATCGGTTGATTTTGATGAGTTTTCAAAACCATTCTCAATAATTTGTTTTGCCTCATTGATAAAATTATCTGGAAAATCTTTCTGGTAGTTTAACCAAAATTTAAATTTTGTTTTTAGCACGCGATAAGAATATTGTCATCAGCACGTAGCATGTAGAGTACATAATACGGAGGGTTCGGAATTTAGCACGGTAACGGCCATTTTCACCAGAACGGAGCACGGAGAGTCTGGCGTCGCGGACTCCGTAACGGAGTAAGAAAGTTCGTAGGGTCATCCCTTTTATGTTACAAAAGTTATGCAGGTGTTATCCGGTTTAAACTTGGGCCTTGATAGTATTGAGAGCAGTCATCTTCGTTACAATTTTTCCAAATCGCACCAAGCGAACAAACTTTTTCTGTCGGGAATGAAACTCCTATTTCATGTGTCCAAATTCTTTTCAAATCGACCTTAAATCGTTGTTACTCGTGTTTCGAGAGTCGAGAATGTTGTAGATTATTAATTTGAATTCATCAATTGGCTTGCCGGGCAAGTCTTGCGCCCTTAATACAAGAAGGGGCTCATATGCATTTAATTATGAAGGGTTCGTGACCCAAGAGACGGCATGGAGTCCATACTATGGACTATACCAGGCCTCAACGGAAGAAGTTTTTCAATTTATTTCATGGACTGTCTAATGGCGTCAATCCACCCATTTCCGTCCAGATATGATTTGGTGCATACCTGGTTGCGTGTATTAGTAAGCCAGTCGACAACATAAACAGTTTTACACTGACCATCTCTGCCATCACCGTGAACCTCAATTTCTTGTGATCCATTGAAGCATTTTGACCCGGAATCTTCTGATTCATCATGTGATTCGATTTTTCCGTCAGAAAAGACTTAATTGAGGGTTCAAATTGAACCGTTTGGTCATCAAACTCTGTTGTTAGAATTGAATGTGTTTCCTCTTTTACAAACGATGTAAAAAGATTGTTTGGTAACCCATTCTATGGAATGACAGTAATCGCATTTAGTTTTCTCTGAACCGTTTACGATCAACGCATATGAAATTATCTGCACATAAAAACTAAAGTAAAAATTCATTTTTATCAAGTTTATGTATCCATGGCAAGTTATAAAATATATTCAGCGGAATTATTTGCATAGGGTGAAACGGTAATCAACTACAGTAAATAATAGTGATAAACTGTTTCACGAGGTTTTTGAGTACGCCGTGCGTATTGACGGGTAAAAAACATAAATCAGGGTTCGTTCCATCACCAGACGGTCTGGTCCAGACCTCCCAAATCTGAATTTACCATCGATTTATGAGTAGTCTACTCAGTGAAAAAAATATTTTGGTTGATTGAATCGCGTCTTGTAGCATTTCCCGAGTCTGAAGTTTGAAAGTAGGGTGTCTCGTCATAAGATCATCAAGCAGCTGGTTGGTCCAATCAAAATTATTTCTTTTTGCATCTGAAAGATAAGCCCAAGATCTTTACTTGCATTGAAAACTGGGGTTTGGTGACGTCATCTTGACCGGTTTTGACGTCATTGAAAATCATCGAATTGAACAATTGGAAAATGAAGCTTTTGCAAGAAAAATTAATGCTTATGCATGCATGCAAAATAACAGTTTTTTGCCATAAATTAATAGCCCATAATGATAAGTTATCGAACTATGAGTAGTTCGAAAAAGGTTGGTAACATAACTAGTACCGTGGTGAAGTCGACCTCGAAATTCGGAGTCTGATTGACTACGAGCAGGACACTTTCATTGATACGCCATCTTTCTAGCTACAATGATGCTTGTGACATCGTAATGTTGGTTATTTAAATGTTTTCTTATTAAAAGATAAGTTTACGTAAAATTTATAATTCAAAAATGAACTTTCATTTATTTATTTTTGGTTCGATCCGAATGATAGTAAGCGCTTGGGATAATAAGTTGTCGAAACCTACATCGACCAATCAGCATCGAGTATTGTCGTAGGCGTTACTCTCGATTTTGCCATTCCGATGATTCTTCATTCATTGATGATTTTTCGAAAAAAGAGACTTTCAACCCTTTGGAGAATATACCAGAAGAAGAAAAGAGAAATACCCGTGACGAACTGTTCCAGCGAAATTTCACTGGTTAACCAACCGGTGGAATCTTCATCTTCGGATTTTTATAAATGGAATTTCTTAATTTTTTTATATGACTCATCAGTGAATACTTTTATTGAATATCACCGTTGAATTTGAAGCAAATTAGTTGACGGAAAAGATGGTCTACGAAGTGGATGTCTGTACCTGGTGGTTTTTTTCTAAAGCAAGGAAACGAACTCGAAATTGCCTGGGGTCATAATTTTTCCAATGCTTCTTTTTTAACTCTGAATATATTTTAAGGGTAATTGACCAGCGTAACTCTCCAAGGCTTTGCCAGAAATGTCCATGTCGAACTGATTAGATTCAAACTTGACTTTCTATATCCAAACTCTTACTTTGCATCAACGAACGTCATTTACTGAAATGTCACTGTAATACCGATATTGAAAATCGGATTTTATCGGAAAATTGCCATCGTACAAATTAAAATACCAGGGTATATCAAGTACAGTATTGATCATATGTTGAGGTGTTAGTCCAGATTCTTCTGATCGAAGGGCACAAACAAAAGACAAAGCTTAAATATTTGGGTCAGAGAGAAAATATACATTTTTTAAAATGGTAAATTTTTTTATTCATATCAATTGTAGATGTAGAATAGTCCCGGCTGGATTTGCACCTGTGACAAATAGGAAACGATAAAGTTCAAAGCCAATGATTCTTTTTTGGGTCGATTTTTATATATGACCAGATATGGTTCGTTTGAAAGTTTTTTCTCATATTTTCAAATAAGGTTTGGAACAGGTTTAAAAGTCCAAAAATATCGATTTTAAATTGCAAAGAAAATTAAAAATATCAAATTTAGTCCCTTGAGAGCTGGTGACGCCATGCTCTCTCCCTGTCACCATTTGCAGCGTCGACGGTGACGGCTCATTCTAAATATTGGCGAAATGTCTAATTCTAATCTATTTTAGCGAATAAGAACTTTTGTAAAGTAAGACATCGTTTAATTCCATTCAAACCGCCTTTTGGATCATTTAGGGCTCGATTTGGTAAAAACGAGCAGTTCTCGAAGGACCTGATTGAAGTTCTAAAAATACAATTCCATACAGACCCTCACAAGAGCTTAAGCTCGACGGATACAAATTTTCGGTTGGTTGAGCCCTGGCTTGAGCCCATAGACTAATGCACATTATCGATAATGCCCTGATAGATAATCTGGATAATTAAAGGTGTTTTTAAGTTCGAAACCAAAATTGCCTTGAGCCAATTCAATCTTTCTTGGGTTAAAACTTGTTAAGTACATTTTACATAATTAATATTACATAATCTAGACTTGATAACTACTTCCCAAGATTCAGACCTACCTCAAAATTTGATTAACGCACAAATTTGACCTAGGATCATTTTTATATTATTCTACAGTCGGTTGATATCACGATTCGAAAATCTTTCTTCGACCTTTTTCACCTTATTATTATTCATGTGATTTCAACCGCAGTGTCTATTAAGTTTCGGTATATTAGAATTTGCAACGGTTTAATCGTTCTTACTCGGGTTTTACTGTTACTCACAAACGAGATGTTGGAAAGTTCATCGAAAATGAACCCGCTACAATTATAAAAGCTTGATAGATGGACCGATTCTTAATCATCAGGGAACCTATTTTAGTTACTTTTGATGATATTTAAGATAAATATTCATAGACGTTTTTTCTCCCGTCCCATGGGCTTCCGCAGAGACCCAAATTGCCTGCTCTATCCATCACTGAAATAAGGGATGCAATACCAAATTTTAGAATTCCGAGTCACGTTCCGTTCATATGATATGAATCATATCCTCGAATTTCATTTTTTTTTCAAAACCTGCTCCTGATATAGTCTGTATGATATCTTAGGAAAACAATTCCCTTCATTTTCTTTACTTATATTGTTGCCTAACAGGTTGTTCTTATGATGAGTGACTCCTTCAATGTGTCAAGTATGAAATGAGATTAGTAAATCATTACATGATAGGAACAGCAATCCTTATATTGATTTTCGTATATTTTTCATCGTATATTGTATTAATAAGTTATTTTACATTTTAATGTATTTTTAAATATTCAAATACTCATTCATAATTAATTATTTATTTTCAAATTTATTACTCCGAAAGAGAAAAGGAGAAAAGAGCCACTCGCAATAGAAAGAAGACTTTTAGAGAAATCTCATCTTCTAGAGGAGAACTGTTTGAGAATAGTTACCTCATTATGATGGGTGGAGAGTTTCGGCTTGAAAAGTCCCGTTTATCAAAAACGGATCATAACCTTAAAAGAACGGATACCCGAGTAACTCGAATATTTCAAACCGTAGCTACCTAATTGGTTGCTTTTCGTTGTTGAACTAAAAATCAATTTTGCGGACCCAAGTTCTTTTTCGCCGTTCAATTAGTATCCATAACCGTGCACGAGTCTATGAACCACTACCCATATGTTATTTCTGTTTTGAAAAGCGTACTAGGATACAGTCTTACGAAAAACTATGCTTTGGTTTTTCGAGCCCGGTTGGGAATTATGACTGTGGATAAGAGCCAATCTGGTCAATTGGGGTGTACTCTGTGATAGACTAATGTTGACGCCATTTCTAGTGAGGTTTTTTCGAGGACGATTTTTAGAGACTTATTTTTCAGAAGGTCGTGGAAGAATCGTTCAGAAGGCGTGATTGAATTTTAAAACCAAAGTTTATTCTTTTTACGACTTTTAAGATTATCAAATCTTTATTAACTCACTCTTGTGACAAATGAAAAAACACGTGATCGGTTAGATGGTGCACGATATAAAAGTGAAAAAACTTGAATTTCGATCTTTAGATCTAAAGGCATAGTCGATACGGTATAGACTATTCCCAAAATGTTCTTCTTAGAAAGAGAAATTTATATACCTAAATTTCATATGAAATTTTATGGTCCAGATAGTCAATCTAAAAGACAAGATTCAAAGATCTCTAAGACGAGATTCAAATCGAACTTTTGATTGTATGACGTCATTTAATTTCAATTCCGACTTTCTCCGGCTGTCTCTGAATGCCATACCGTATAGACTACCCTTAATCGAATTTACAGTTGGTACACTTCGTGCACTATTTGAGTGTGTATCAATAGTTCAGAATATTACAGAAGGACATCAAAGGTTAATTAAACCTTTTTCGTTAGTTTTTTTAAATGTTGATCTTTAGGAACGAAAATCACATAACTACCGATCCCACCTATATATTCGCTATTGACTGTATTTAATTGAAAAATGCTTTTGTTTCTAGTCTTTTATGGTATTTCTATACAGTGAAATTCTTGAAAGAAATAATTTAGAATCTAGACATCATAAGTTATGAATCATAACCCTCGGAGAAAATTTCGCCTTGCTTTCGAAGCCTTGCAGTGAT
Organism: Oikopleura longicauda; assembly: GCA_004367895.1. Lineage (NCBI taxonomy): Eukaryota > Metazoa > Chordata > Appendicularia > Copelata > Oikopleuridae > Oikopleura > Oikopleura longicauda. The sequence goes on from SCLD01012311.1 coordinate 8,583, forward strand.
TAAATGGTAGATCTCAATATTAAAAAAATGCATCGGATGAATTTCGAATTGCGCAAATAATTGTAGTCTTCTATTCCGTAATGAGTCATATAATATGACTCATATTAAATGACCCATTTTAAGATTTATTCCATGTTCCTTGATTATGACATTTTTATAAAAAAAACCATCCCTACCCGATTATTTATCAACTATTAATAGATTTTGATAAACGTGACCTGAGATCATAGAATATAAAGCTACCTTGGCGGACATAAAATGTTATGTTTAAATTTTGCACCACCCACACCTTTTCTCCCTCCTCTCCACAAAACATTTCCGACCCCCGGGTATAATAGAGCAGGCGCTCACCAATATATCGCGATTAAAAGATTTGCCATCAAGACTTGTGTTTCAACCAGGAACTAAATGTAACGCTTTCATGTGTTCTCCAGTCTGTTCCCTGTACAAAAATCGGATACCATTTTGAGCAAATCATGACCCCGGTATATGGTAGCCTTAAACATGTAGTTATTGTTTTTTGTGATGAATCAGGTGATGAATATGAACAGTTTTATGGCCTTGAATTAGCCAATCAAGATGAAGCCTTTCTTCTCCTTCAGAAAACAAATAGTGCACTAAATGACCTTGACGCATTATTGGACTAAAGGAAAACGTCCAATATCATCATTGAATAGAATCCTAGGATTCAAAATTAAGAGAAGGGGATTATTATTGAAGAAATTTCGAAAAATAGAACACTGATCAGGGGTGCCAGTTACGACAAACTTGCCCAGATCAATATTGAGTATAAAGGGTTACACATCAGACAGCCTCAGTCTACTTGTTTAGGTACACATAAGAGTGCAACACTTACAGACTTACTGCACTCTTCTGTAAAACACCCAAACACCAATTAATGCAGTGTGACCTCTTTTTAGAACAGTGATGTGGTCCATTGTGTCCGTCAGAAGCTAATAAATCCATCGATTAAAATCGGTGCATCGTTCTTAAGAACGCATAGGAAAGTTTTTTCGTGAAATTCGCAGCAACATCGAAAATCTTAGATAACTCGTCTACCGAATTATTTCAAACATATCAAGAATTTTTAGAAAATGAATTTACAATTTCAGACTTTAAATGAACGATCGGTATATCGGACAGAAATGGACAAAAGGGAAATTGATACATTATATTCTGTTCCACCCGCATTAGTAGATGGTAAGTTTTCACGTCAAACCCCAAGCAAATTTGTTTAGTCGTACTAAGAGGACTGGAAACCATCTTAGTACAGTATATCATATACTGTATATACAGACTGGTCACGTGTGTGTTTTCTGGTATATTCGGATTAATTCGGATTGTCGGCTCGGTCAAGTCTAAATGACAGTCACTTCTTCTTTGTGGCACGTTTTCGACGATTTGACCCTTAATTATTTATTTCAAGTTCAAAAAATGAAACTTTCTTACCGGGTTGATAAAAAGAGAAAAAAATAAAGACTAAACCAAGTTTAATCATTTTAATATTCAGTTTAATATTCGAGGATGGAGTTTCCAGCTCAAAAATGACCGGGTTAAGCTTAGTTAGCCCTACTCTTATTAATTATTTTAGGGCTGAGTACAAGATCATTATTTGGTAGTACGTCATCGCCAGGGTTCCACGGATCGTCATCATTTTCATCAGTGACACCGCCTCCAGTTGGGACCCGAACAGTCGACAGAACGAATAGTGATGACAGGGCGATAGCGCCACCATATCCAAGCCCATCACCAGGGGCGTCCTCTCAAGGATCAAATAAAGCCAATTGGGGTAACGAAAGTAAAACATCACGTGTGGTAAGTCTTAATTCCGCGAATTCACCGGGCTGAATCAAAACGGTGAAACTAACAGTATTTTTAGTCGACGCCTTCTGATCTTACAAACCTAAGCACCATTTTACAGAATCTGGAGCAGTTTGATATTAAATTAACTCCTGATCAATTTGACAAATTAAAAAAAAGTGTTGATAGTAGTGTAAGTTTCTAAACGAACCCCAATGTGATATAGCCCATATCATATAGGTACTGAATGTCAATAATATATGCTATATTATATAGCCTATATTATATAGGCTAAATAACAACCATTCCGTACCAACAGAGTCAAAAATTTACATAAAGTTAGCGTAAAGAAATAATACCTGGTTGTCCGTATTTTACAAAAAACTTTCAAAGTACGGCGAGAAATCAGGTATTATTTCGTTTCGTTAACTTTACATTTTAAGGCGCCTCCTTCATCATCAACGACACCGATATTTCCGACACCTGGATCATATTCAGGTCGACCTATTAATGATATGACCGATGGAAGTTCAACATCTTCGAGTCTTTTAGATAATAGGCCTTCGTCAAATGGAATATCAGGTTTGTTCAGACCAATGAGTCATGAATTATGAGTAATTTTTAGACTCGTATGGAACTTCGACATGGGGGTCGTTCACAGGTTTGATAACTCCGCCCTCGAGCAATCCTATAAAACCAACGAACCAATCTGAAGTGAGCTTGAATGAGTCATCATTGGGATCATTCCCATCAGCCTATGGTGACTTTTCGACTCCAAAATTTGGATCCATCAATCCTAAATCATCGTGGGAAAGTGGAATTGGATCAGAATTGAGTCGAGGGGTCATTGGAGGTCAATCTGGAGGTCATTCGAGGTCAAATCAAGAACGATCAATGTCATTTGACCATGGATTATTAAAAGTTCAAGAATTTAAACCATCATTAGATCTGGCCGACTCTTCTTTATCCGGATCACGTGATCTTATTCCAAATCCTATTGGTCAATCACGACCAGTTTCGAAATGGGGAATTGATATTCCAAAACAATCACCATCAAATGTAAATTGGGGAAAATCGTTGGAGCAAAATCGAGTCCAAAATGGATTATCGGGTTTATCGGCGACCGGAAGTTCAAATGCTGTAACCGGAAGTAGTCTAAGGTCGTCACCAGCGCCAAGTGGTCAACTGACTGTCGATCTTGGAGCAATAGGAGAAAAAAGTTCAAAAAGTTCAATTTTTGGTTTGGAAAATATTTTTAATATGGGATCAAAACCTTCAGCAAATTCGTTTATTCAACCTACGCATTGCGACCCAGTCATATCATTGGCCAATCACGATCCCTTATTTCCGTCACGTGACCTTTATTCACGCGATGTTGGACTCACGCCATCGAAAGCAAGCAGTCATCCTCCCATTGGTCATCAGTCAGTGGCCAATCAGCAAACAGATACGTGGGCGACGCCTACGCATAATAATCATCACGAGATAAGACGAGATTCAATAAATCATGAGCCATCGTTAGCTGGACTACCTGCCGAATTCAAAAAAAGAGTCGAATCAGTGTTTCAAAGTGACTTTGAAGGAATGATTATGATTTTTTGAATGTATAGTTTGTATCAGAGATGTCCGGTCTGATTTACGATCCACTTTGGATCGGACCGTCCAGACTGGAAACACTGACCGGATGGTCCGAGCATCTTTGTTCATTGTAAAAAAAATAATTTCAATCGAAAAAAGGCGAAATTGACTGCACAGCAAATATTGACGCTGCGAAAAAAATAAATGCAGAATATATGGCAATTTCTCGAATGTATGATCCTTATAATTATGACCGAAGCGTAGGCGGAGAACCTGAATTTATCGAAGAAAGATCATCCGAGGTATCAATGTATCAACCGATTGGCCCGAAAACAGCTGCAAGTGTTCTTATAAGGAATGGAATTTAGATTTTCATCCCGCCCATGAGGCTAACCCAATCCTGAGTCAGGATTCCTGACCCAATATAGACTATATAATATAGTAATACAAAATGACCAAACCGATAAGAACGCCAAACCAAACTCAAAATTCACTATGCCAAACCTGATTCTAATTTTAGTTTTAACTGGTTTAAACCAACCCAAACATTATCATATCAAATCAACACTGATGTTACCGAACCCACTCTATTCTCAGTTGAAATAAAAAAAAATGAAAGCTGAAAATCAAAATCTCGATAAGTAAAAAATCTGAAGAGAAATTAGAAGAAGATATAAAAACTCCGAATTCAAATCATGTGGTTTCATCAAAGAACGGTCATCCTAAAAAGGACGATACACTTCAGGGCCACGAAATTATTCAACCAGAACAAACTCAACCGATCCCAGATCATTTACAGCACAATTATAAATTCGCTAGAATATGCTCAGAATGTTATGTTCAAAATAAGGTCAGTGTTTTTCGCTTTCGTGTGATCAAACCGTGACAAATATTTAAGATTGGTTTTGATGGTTTCCATTATAGACCATCAACTGGTCATAAATGTGGAAAAACAATTCTTATCGTGAAAGCAAATGATAAAGAAACTTGGAGTCGAGTTCGAAGTATACCAAGGCATATCGATTATAGAGGTCCATTTTTACAATGTCGTCACATATCCCAGGTGAATATTTAAACTTGATCTCTTGTGTCAGAAATATTTTTATTTTTTTAGGGTGAAGCTTGCCCTTATGGTGAAGCATGCACATTTTGTTATAATAAAGAAGAAGAAGAAATTTGGACATGGGAACGTCGAGGACTTTTTAATCGAAATCGTCTTTTTGTCGAAATTATCAAAGATCCAATCAATCATTATTTAAAACAATATAATTATTATTTTTATAAATTATGCAAAACGTGTATCGATGAACAAAAATATGATCATATTAATTGTCAACAAAAACCACAGTGCCAGCAAAAACAAAGTGTGAGTCAATTTCGGTAGCCCATAATAACAATTTATGAATAATTATTATAATTTTTTTGTTAAGTTATATCATATTGAGCCAGGATTGAGGCCGGTTTTGATTCGAGATACACCAGAAGAAAAAACAATGGAGTTATGTCGTTATTCAAGTACAAATAGATGCAATAGAGGATTAGAATGTTATTTTGCTCATAGGTATGAGTCATACCGTATGACACTCTTCCAAGACACGTGGATCCATTCATGTGAAAATTGACGGACCAAGCTTTTGGTACTAATTATCAGCCACTTCAATTTCGGCCATTTTCGATCCCAAACCCTGAAACTTAAATTTTAGTATGGTTGAATTGGACGCTTGGAAGATTTATGTTTCAAGTGGAATTGATAGTGATCAAATAATTTCAAAATGCTTATCAGAATTGAAAAAAGAATCTTCTGAAGAGCCAAATGCAGAAGCGTTTACATATAAACATAGATGGATATGTTCGAATTGTTATAAAAACGGACAACAAGTTCAAAGAAAAAATAAATCTCAATATTGTTCAGCCCGAGCGGCACATTCATGGAGAGATCCTATTATGATGTGTCATATTGGTGAGTCAACCAGGCCTCACAGCCTACACTTACCACAACCACAACCTAATCTTACCCTCTCATCATCCTAATATCGATCTAGATTTTCAAACCTCCCTCTCACTTCACCCTTATTTCACCTTGACCGTTCTCTTTACTTACCCAAAAAACCTTCATTTCAGATAAATGGTCGATTGTTCGTGATCTCCTGACAGTTTTTAGTAAATCAACAGTATCCCTACCCCAAACCTTTGTCGTGTGCAAAAATATTCGCGATAAAAATAAATGCGACTATGGGTAAGATTTTATTTTGTTTTACGAACCCTTTGAAATGTTTTTCAGCGATGTTTGTCAATTTTCTCATTCTGACGAGGAATGTAAAGTGTGGAATTATATGAAAGAAAATAATAGTAAGTCAAAGTTATTGTCATAAAGTGGCGTGCGTGTTCCCGAGTGTCATCGTCTCTTTACTGCACCACGCGGAATTCGTACCAAATGACCATGTGGTAGACGCACCCCACTTTATTATATGTCATATATCATATATGGTATATGACGTTTTTCAATTTCACTGTAACTCACATTATTTTAAGTAAAATCGTTGAAGCAGTTATATAAGAAATTGGTCAAATAACTGGCGTGGTTCGCCATTATTCATCGCAAATGCCTACGCAATACTGCGTCTTGCCTACGCATGGATTTTGGTTTTTATTCCTGTTCGTTCAATTTCACCTCTTGATTTGCGTTTCAGTAAATCAGTTTTAACCCTTTAGAGCCCCTTTAAATTATTTGCTCTCTTGCGCCATCGCGTGAGAATTTTAAGAAATTTCGACTGCTTAGGTTAGGATTATTACTTCTCAAGAGTTGAGAATAAATTCGAATCCCTGTGATAAATATCGCTTATTGGTCAGTTAATCATAACCTTTTTCAGTTTTTGATTCACCATAACCATCAATTGATATTTATCATTTTAAAATGATAACTAAAGTTTTTTTATTTCAAAAGACGGAAATTTTCAATTTTGTGTGGCTCCCCTTCATACCGTTAAATTCAAATTCCCCCCTAGTCAGAATCCTCAAATCTGATTGGTGCTTGATAAGTTATCAATGATGACCCCCTCAAGGGACTCGTTCCCTTCTTCGCTTTTATATGTTTTCGCCCTGACTCTTTAAGAAAGGTCACAATATCGTCCGCCGTGACCGCCCAATAGACCGCTTAACAATGGTCCGTCCGTTTGTCAATTAGTTTGTCTGTCCGTACCAGTTGTACGTGCATTTTATATGAACCACATGTAAAAGTGCACATCTCTAAGGTGCACTTTTATGTTCGAACACATTTCGAAAGAGCTCAACTCTTGCGCACTCTTAGTGCTCACAGTGCTCCTGGGCGCCATCACTTTACGCCATCAAGTGTTCAAAGAAGCTCCAAATGATACATGTTAAGTCCCCTCCCGTAATTGTGATCTTTAGTATTTCAGAGTCAGATTTATTTATGGATTAAATGTTTGTACTGTTCAAAATTTCAGTTTTTTGCTCTCATACGTCAGCATGTGGACATTTCATTGTCCACGTAGAGCCCTCGAAATTTTTGTGCTAAATCAAACCAACCCGAATGCTTTAAAAAGAATGAGACTTTATAATATTGAAAGATTTTTTGTCGTTTCAAAAAAATGCACGTCACATTTAAGTGCACCCTCACGCCACTAAGTGGCCATTTATCGCTTATTCAGTGTTTTCAGATTCACCCCTTAAACCCATTCACGACACCACCACCCTTATCTGCATCTAAGTGCATTTAGAGTGCACGTTAAGTGCATTTTTATCGTGCACACTTGTTTGGAGATTGATCTTACCTCCAATAAATGAATTCAAATAAATGTCAACAGATTATTTCGGCTGTGTTGTTTTCAAGCAAAAATTTTTATGATCCAAAACGATCGTTGGTCGAAAAAGGACGTTAGTCAGAAAACACCATAACGTAATGAGTACAAGGTCGTACTAGTCAGTACGACGTACGAGTACGACCGAAGAAATGTGAAAAGAGTACGAGTCAGTACGAGGTACGACCATTTTACTGCAAGCGGGGTCGTACCAACTCGTACTACCGAAACATACGAGTACGACCTTTTCAGCACAAGTACGACCTCGTACTGGATGATAAAATTTAATTCGGGAAATCGAACTGATTTTGGCACAACGAATTGGACTTAACGGAGAAGAAACAATCATCACAATCGATTATCACAGTCTATTATCACAATCGATTTGTGATACTTATTTGAGATGATAAAATTTCCAAAATGATCAATTCCAAATCACAAGAATGTCGGTGACGCTCGATCGGGTCGAAATACCGAATCTCAAACGTATAATGACCAACCTGGAATGAAGTTTCAGTAATATGAATTTTTGACACCAAATCTGGGCGTTTTATAACCTCTTTTGATTGGGAAATGCTTCGTTAAAAAGTTGGACTATGAGTTGGACTTTCATCATTAACAACACTTTCTATGTTTGAGTCTTTTCCAGTGAATCAATTTCATGATGTAACACACTCAAACCCTTAACTGTATAGGGTTCCATTAGAATTAAAATATCTAGTTTGATATTTTTGAGTAATAACAGCTTACGTTAATCATACCCATTATTTTTTCTTTTTCTTAAAAAAGTTACGCATGCGCATCACCAAAAAAATAAGCACATTTTTTCAATGACGTCATAACCGGTCGAGATGACGTCATCAAACTCTGAAACTCAATGGATCTCAAGATACTGGGCTGATCTATCAGATGCAAAAAAACATATTTGGATTGGACCAACCAGCTGCTTGCTACATTTTGTAAGAGACACACTACATTTCAAACTTCAGACTCAGAAAAAAGCTATATCACGTGATTGAAATTGACCAAGAATTTGTTTGTCCTACTAAATCGACTACGCAGAATCCGATGGTAAAGTCAAATTTTTGACCTTCGGTGATGGAACGATTCCAAATCTATTTATGCAACCCGCCATTGCTCTAAAGTGACTCAGCTGCGTTGTATTCTAAACAGGATTTGTACTGGCTTTTGAGTAAAATATCTAAATGTAACACACTCAAACCCTTAACTGTATAGGGCTCCAATATAATTAAAATATCTAGTTTGATATTTTTGAGTAATAACAGCTTACGTTAATCATACCCATTATTTTTTCTTTTTCTTAAAAAAGTTCCGCATGCGCATCACCAAAAAATAAGCACATAAACTCTAAACACTCACTTGGAAATTATTGAACGCAGACCACAAACTGATAGTACAAAGTTCGATTTTCGATAAACTACAAAATCATCAAAATCTGATGTGATGATTATTCATGTTCGACGCAGGGAACAATTCAAAAAACTCAAAGAGTCTTCAAGGTCATTTTATTTTTGAATTATTTTCTACAAAAACACTATCGAATGGGGAATTGCTGTGGAACCAGAGTTGACTGGTCGTGCCATACTTCTTGTGACCGAACTAGTGATACCCATGTCACGGCCAAACTAGACCCGTGACAAACTTATTATCATGAAAGTGTGACAAACTAGTGACGTGACAAACTCACAATGGGAAACCCATGACAAACTAGTGACGTGACAAACTCACTTTGGGAAACCCGTGACAAACTCGCTTTGGGAGACAAACTAGTGACAAATGCGGGTAAATTTATAGTTTAGGTAAACATTAGAAATTGTGTTTTTAAGTTGTATGATTTTAAGTTGTATGTTTATAAGTTGTATGATTTAATTGCAATAACGCGGAAATTTCGGAATGAATTATGAAAGTCGTTTGAGTTTTGCTTGAAGCTCCTTGTTTTCCAAGTAAAACGACTAAATATAAACAATGCGGAAATTGCAGATATATGCGGAACAATTTTCACGAGCCTGTGATTTAAAAACTTCCTGTTCCCACAAAAATAAGTCCCTGATCACAGAGGTCAGACAATTAGCTTAACGCACGCGTAATAGCGGTAGAAAAATTGAGACTTACTTGTGACAAAGTAGTGACGAATAGTGACATAGTAGTGACAAACTAGTGACGAATAGTGACATAGTAGTGACAAACTAGTGACAAACTAGTGACGAATCGTGACATACAAGTGACAAACTGTGGTCAAATAGATACGTGACAAACTAGTGACGTGACAAACTTCGTGACGTGACAAACTTCGAATCCACGATTGTGACAAACTAGTGACGTGATAAACTTACTTTGTTAGAACCGTGACAAACTAGTGACATGCGTGACCGGTCAACTCTGGTGCTGAACAGTTTTCGATGACCAGTAGACATCCATGGATAGTGTTGACCCAGGTTGCGTTTTTCGCTCCCATTGGTAGAGTGTTGGGAGAAACGAAATTCATACAATTTTGAAATAATATTTTTTTTAGAAAGTGCATAAAAAGTGATTCATTTTGATATCGTTTACTTCAACGGCTGCGCATTTCTATGCTGAAAAGTTGATCATCCATGGATGCACCGCACTACAGAGAAATGTTGCCTGGGCAATCATACGGGTTAAGAAAATTCATACAATTTTGAAATAATATTTTTTTTAAAGTGCATAAAAAGTGATTCATTTTGATATAATTTACTTTCACGGCTGCGAATATATACCTCTCTTGAAATTCCCTTGGGCTATCAATAAGTCCATGACGGCATTTCTGGAAACATTCTTCAGCTGTTGAAGTAACCCAGTATAACCGCCGCCTTCATTCTTGACCGATCATGTGATTAAATTTATTTTCAGTGATTTTCAGTGATTTTCATGGGTTACTAGAGAAAGTTAAAGGCTGGAAATAATTTGAATTTAACACGGGTCAATTACATCCAACTGATTAAAATATAAAATGATTATAATCCCTTGAAAATATAACATTTTAAAAATTAATGAGAACAAGGATTAAAAATGGTCCTTTTGACAGCTAATA
>SCLD01012421.1:0-18849 GCA_004367895.1 Oikopleura longicauda
ATAAATATATTTGAAAGTAACTGCTGAAATGTTGACTAGATGTGGAATTGGAAAACTTATTTTATTTGATTACGATAAAGTTGAAATGGCGAATATGAATAGACTGTTTTTTCAACCCCATCAAAGTGGGCAATCAAAAGTTGATGCGGCCGTACAGACTTTAAGGTAACCCGTTTTCGTAATTAAATTCTAAAAATGATTCAGAGGAATTAATCCCGATGTAGTTATCGATGGGTTCAACTATAAGGTGGCCCAGTTGAACTTGTTCTCTCTTGTGTTGATAATTTTGAAGCAAGAATGACCATTAACCAAGCTTGTAATGAATTGGGACAAGTCTGGATTGAATCGGGCGTTGCTGAAAATGCTGTTTCTGGTCATATTCAGGTGATAACAGTTCAAGATTGGCTCTAAATTTTATATCTCTAAATTCAGCTTATCATTCCAGGAGAACTGGCTTGTTTTGCATGTGCACCACCGCTGGTAACTGCTCAAGGCATCGACGAAAAGACTTTGAAAAAAGAAGGAGTTTGTGCCGCATCATTACCTACCACAATGGGTATCGTTGCTGGATTATTAGTGCAAAACAGGTTTTTGAATATTATAATTAAGAGTTAGGGTCCCAACGGCAGACATTTCAGCTTGACAAAAAACCATAAATATTACGACAAATCTTACTATTTTGTAGTTTAAAATATCTGCTTGAATTTGGTGATGTTGCTCTGTGTTTGGGATATGCTGCTTTGAAAGATTTTTTCAATAATATACAGCTGAAACCGAATCCTTGCTGTAATGATTCAAACTGTCGAAAGCGCCAAAAAGAATTTCAAGCAGGTTCAAGGGCATCAGTTTTGGACAGATTGAAAAAAGAAGAAATTATCGAAGAGGAAAAAGAGATAGAAAACCCATTTGGAATTGAGATGGAAGACGAGGAAGATGACGAAAAAGTTACACCTCGGCCTGAGACTGTTAAAGAAGCGACTGTCGAAAAAACAGAGGCCTCGTTAGATGATTTAATGAACCAACTAGATAATTTATAAAACTTATGACTCATAAGTTATGACGAATCTTAATCCCGGAATTCAAGCAACTCATATTATATGAGTCACACGGTATGATTCATACCTTCATCCTGATTATAGATTATGCTTTCAATCTGTGCAATATTTCATTTTTTCGTTGTCTTCAAAAATCATAATTTTTATCAATTTTAAGTATGTCGACGATGCGACCCAATAGACGCGAGATTTATCGTTATAATGCCCCATGGCCATTGTTCGCCATGGGTTGGAGTCAAGGTCCCGCCGCTGGACGAGATTCAGCTTTTAGACTTGCTTTAGGAATGTGTTATTTTACTCCAAGTTCAGTTAACTTTACAAATTATTGATAACAACATGAAAGGCTCGTTTATTGAAGAATATTCAAATAAAGTCCAAGTGGTTGCACTAGATCCAGAAAGGTTCTTAAAACAGTTTTATAATGTTGAGATTCTAACGATTTTATTAGTGGAGAATTCGCTGCAACAGCTACAATCGACCATCCATATCCATGTACAAAGTTAATGTGGATTCCCGACAGTGTTGGTCGATCACCTGATCTAATTGCTACTTCGGGTGATTACCTCAGGTATTAAGCATACAAAGAAGTCACTTTCTAAGTCAAATATTACGACTCGCTATTACTGGTACATTTTGATATTGTTATTATATTTAGAATATTCAAAGTCGATCCTCAAACCCAAAATGGAGCTCGCCAGGAAGTTATGTTGAATAATAATCGTGAAAGAGTAAGTTGAAATGATTTATAACAGCCTTTGATTGGTAAACTAGGAATTCTGCGCACCTCTTACCTCGTTTGACTGGTCAGCTGTTGATAATAGACTTGTTGGGACATCATCGATAGATACAACATGTACGATTTGGGAATTAGAAACGGGACAGCAACTTGCAAGACCCAGTCTTAGATCACCAGTAAATGGTCATGTAAAAACGCAGCTGATTGCTCACGAAAATGAAGTTTATGATATTGCCTTCTCAAAATGCACTGCTCATGGATTCGCCTCTGTTGGAGGTGATGGTTCAGGTAAAATCAATGTCACTTGTTTTTTTTAAAGATAACATACATTTTCCAGTTCGAATGTTTGATCTGCGCCACCTTGAGCACTCGACGATAATTTATGAAGCGCGTAGGCCTTTGCTTCGATTAGCTTGGAATGGAATGGATCCGAATTATATAGCAACCCTTGCAATGGATGTAACTGAAGTAATCATTCTGGATGTTCGTGTTCCTTGTACTCCCGTCGCAAAACTATCAAATCACGGGGCTGCCGGTTCGTAATCAAAATAAATTTACTGTGGAAAGTAAAAATAACATAAATCCTAAATAATGAATTCAGTTAATGGCGTTGCTTGGGCGCCACACTCTTCTTGCCATGTCTGTACTGCTGGTGACGATAAACAAGCACTGATTTGGGATATTCAACAGATGCCTCGTGCAATAGGTACTAATTTCAAACCCCCTTTAAATAAATTTTATTAACTCTTGATTCAGAGGACCCGATTCTGGCTTATTCCGCTGCCGGAGAAATAAATACTGTTCAATGGGGTCCGATTCACAACGATTGGATTGCTATAACATATGACCAAACATTGGAGATCTTACGCGTATAATTCTTCTTATTTTCACGTGGAAAAAGTCACGTGGGATTGTCTCGTGATAAGCCTTACCGATTACGATATTCAATTATCATATTCTCACTGCCTGTCTTCTTCTGACATCAAATGACGTTCCAATAAAAAAATAACTTTCAATGATAATTTGCAAAAAATATGATATGTGGTTAATAATATTTTATTGGGCTGTATATATATGTAGGATCAAAGGAAATAAGTTATGAGTTTCCAAGAGGTTTTTGTCCATCATCCAGTGCTCTTCGCATAACCTCAGCTGTGTACTTTTCTGGTACTCCTGCTCGTCGCAATTGTTCAAGTTTTTTAAGCTTAACTTCACGTAGCTTATTTTTATAGTCAATCTCTTCAGCAATTTTCTTTTCTGCCTCTTCGAAGAAATTCTGTCGTTCTCTAATACGCTTTTGCTCTCTGCTGATAATTTGTTTTCTAATCTCGGCAGCATGTCTCAGGTTAGCTGATTGGCGAGATTCATCCCTCTCTTTTTCTTTCTCTCCCTTTAAATATACATTAAAGACTTGCCCATAGTCTAAGCCCCAAGACATTCCCACCAAAAACCCAACCCTTAAAACTCACCTCCTCAATTTGAGACTGAAGAATCCGTTCAAAAACTTGTCGTTCACGCTCAGCTTGAACAGCTTGGAAATGTTCTTTTTGTTTAATTTGAGCCTCGCGTGCGATTTTCATTTTTTTGTCGCTTTCTTCCTTTCTCAACTGAACACGACTGTTAAATTTAATTGTTCGATTAATTTCAAAATCTTCTTACCTGTTCTTCAAGTTCTTTTCGTCTCCATTCGCGCTCGGTTGCCTCTTGGTTGCGCTTGGCGCGGATTGCATCCTGCCGAGCTTGATCACCTTGAGCACTTTCTTGAAGTCTAAGCAACCGAAGTTGTTTTTCCTCTTTCAAGCGTTTTATTTCAGCAATCTCTTGTGCATACCGAGCCTCTCTTTCTTCCTTTTTCTTGATGAAACTTGCCACCTAAAATTCATCAGATTAGATTAAAAATTATGGCCTCTCTTTTACCTGTTCAGCTAAAATCTCTTCTTCAGCAGCCTTTCTTTGCTTTTGGATCATTCTTTCTTGTTCGCTGAGTTCGATTTCTTTTTGGATCTGAATTTGAGTGTCTCGTTTTCTTTCTAGTTCCGCCAAATCCTCATGCTGAAGCTTTTCAATATAAGCCAATAGGGCAGCAGATTCAGCATTCTTTTTTTCTTCTTCCAATATACGAGTGACTGTATTAGTTCGAATCTGATCCATAATTTGTCGAGCACCTTCAATTCGTTTTTCGTGTTTCATTTGCTCGATTTTTTCACCGTCTTTAATGGCGTTCAATCGATGGACCTCTCGAATAATATCAAGTCGATTCTCTTCCTCTTGGATTTCGCACTTTGGTTGGTTTCAAAGTTTAAATTCATGAAAATTTCGAAATTGTTTTTTTAGGAAAATTCAATGAGAAACTTTGAAACAAACCTTAATTTCCTCCTTTTCCAATATTTGTGCATCGCGAATCGCATGGCACTTAAAGGTGAAAAGTTTAAGTAAGTCTTGAGGTTATTCTCAAGGTCAAATGAGGTCAAATTGTCAAGGTTAAAATACCTTAGCATTGAGCATTAACTCATTCAAATGCTTGATTTCATCCTCTTGTTCCAGACGTTGCATTTTCGCCTTTTCCAAAATTCCTTCGTTCAAATGTTTTGCCTCACGTTCTAGATCGTTTAGCTCTTCATTTTCCTAAATTAGTTAATTTTAGGATTTATTCATCAGTCATGCACCGTATTCGCAGCCCAGTTTCCGAGTTTGCACACCGGGTGTTTTCCGGAAACTTTTCAAAAATTAAGGTCTTACACTCTTGTGAAGTCACTAATAAAGATTTTGGAGATAGGTCACGTGGCATGCATAAGTGCCGGGTTAGTGCACCTAGACATGATATAACGTCTGACAACCCTATGTGACATTCTAGGCTATGTCACGTGATACAGATATTGGAGTTCCAAGTTGAGCGGACCAAAAATCCGGTTGAGCAAACATCGTGTTTTCCGGAAACTTTTTCCAAAGGCGTTTTCTTATTCATGAAATTCGTCACGCTCTTATGAAACCCGAAATCCAAAATTTTGAAAAAAATGTGGAAATAGTTTCCGGGATTCGTCAATAAAGGCTAACTGGTGTCAAAAACATTGCAATTTTCAAAAAAACTAACTGACCTGTTTTATTAAATCAGCCTCTTGAAATTTCATTTTTCGCTGTGCTGCTGCGTTCAAAGAGTCTTGTTGCTCCTGACGCGCATTTTCCAGTTCCAGTTGAATTTCCTCCCGAGTTCGGACGACGCTTTTATCCCGGACGGATTTGATCGTATTCTGACTGATACAGATTGCACTTGGCGCCTTATCTTTCGATGGGACGACTACGTTACGGATCAAATCCTTTGTGATGACTTAAAAATAATTGTAAGTTATAAAATTATTATTTTACCGAAAAACGTAGGGAATGGTCGAAGTTGACGGTCCAGAGTCTCGAGACCATGTGCCAAAATTGACCGCCCAAACAATCATTTTGACCGTTACAGTGAGATTATACCGGTTGTTATTTAAGATGTGTACTCACCTTGTACAGTTTCTGGCTTGTTCGATCGACAATTCGCGCGTAATTTAGCTGCAGAATTGGCCGAGCCAAAAAGGGACTCATCTACTTCGGAGCGTTTTGATTTAGTCCGGTAAGAGCGACTTCTGCCACTCTGTCGCGAACTCGCAATTGATCCTACTCGACAAGACATTCCACTGAAAATTATCATTAGCTCATTTTCAAACTTTTCCCTCCTAAAAGAATCTATGAATCCAGGACGTCCCGATCTAAGGACTGATTTCGTACGGTCCTATTTAGATCTTGTATTTTGGCCCTTATACCCTAGGGGGTAAGATAAAAAAATTAATTCACCGACGTAAATTTAATTTTTGACTTACCTCGAAACCTTCCGAAAATTGAAATAACTGAAAACTAAAAAATTTCCAAATTTCGTTTCATGTTCTAGAAAATTTTTGACCGAAAAATGGCCGTCTTTTTCGGAACATTCTAGATTTTCGTTTGTTAATTGACGTCCCTTCCCAAATCACAGACATTTTAAAGTTTTTAATCCTCCAGATTTTATTACGGTTACAAAAATCTTGTTTTCAACAGAAATCATGGTAAATAGTATGCGAGAATTCTTTTGACCAGCCAAATCGGAGCCGGTTTTCACGCAAAAACTTGTGTACTCACAGAATGGTAGCAAAAATATAAGAAATCTCACAGTTTTTGGCATTAAAAGCATGTTGGCGAACAAACCATAAAACATTTTCACTCAGCTGATACTCGATTTTCGGCTCGAATTCGGACAGATTTTCATATTTTAGCGATCAAAGAGATGATCATCGCGATATGCGACTGCACACTTTTGAATATTCACACACGCGCCAAGCTGCGACTATGTGATACTTAAGTGGTTATTTATTGTGATCAGGTGAATGTTGGTTTTAAGTATTAACCACAAGCTACAGCCGGAAATTAACTTTAGATCATGCGGAACAGTAGAGTTCTCGGACCGAAAAATGAATACTTTGGAGTCCAAAGTTTGGACCATGTGGTGATCCAGACAGACTAGTTCCCGGACCCAGTGGCAGTACTCCTACAATTTCTACTGCGGGCTACTTATGGACTTATATATGTAGCCGCTATTAGTCAATTTTCAAAAAACTACTCTTTTTATTTTTTAAATATAACTAAGTTTAAAAAAAAATTGAGTGCATATAATACGACTTGTGACATGAATCGTCCTCGTAAATCCGTTCATAATTCAAATTCTGTCAGATCAAAGCATAAAATTTAAAATCTATTTGTTACGCCGTCCGAAACGATGCAAGTTCAATACTGCTATCATAACATACATTCAAGATATTGTCGAGGATATTAAATATGTTTTTGTAATGACGACAAAATTAGGGTTCATTATTGGACTAGGCAGTCGCCGTTCTTGATTTAGAGATTCTTGCGAAATACGATTCGATTCTTTGAATAATCGTCATTCGGAATCAAACGGGGTCCGGAGCGCCCTCCGTCCGTAGTAGTACCGTCCATGCTTAAAAATAAAGTAGATAAGTTATCGAAAAAGATATTTTGAATTTAGGGACAATGGTGGACAGATGTTTGAGATTGATATGTCAAGGCCAAAACCACATACGCGTGTATACCAAAACAAAATGTGTCGGATTGTCGGACTTGAACTTGTGGTTAATTCTCAAGTCTTTATCCACCATCTGACTGCCATTATTTTCAAGCGATAATATTTTTAATCTTATTAAAATATTTTATAAGGTTTATTTTAGTATATTGTGTTTTTTTGACGAATTAAACTCTGATGAGTAAATTATGGTTTTTTAATTTGTGGTAAAATCGAACATGAAATGCGAAATAAGGCGTGATTTTGTGAATCTCGTCTGAGTGATTCCAATGGTGACGATGTTCGTGGTGGATTTTGTGATGTTTAGCTGCGTGACTTTGTTTAGCATCAAACTCGATTGAATGATTGATACCGCCTGATGCTGGTAAAAACATAACAAAATGTTTTCGATGCAAATATTCCTGAATTTTGAATCCAGTCCCACCCAAAAGTGACCGAATAGCTAGTAGTAGTAGCTCTATATGAACCATGGGAAACCCCATAAAGGACCCTTTAATATTGGACTTATTATATAATTTTTGTTTTGATCGTACCACAAACAATATGAACAAAGGCCATACAAAGTTTACATGACCGGAAAGGATTAAAATGCTCGGAAAAATTACTTAGAAAGCACAGATTTGCATCATGCTATTCTCCAAGTGGTGGGAATTCTAATTCATTGAACTAAGGGTGAACTCATAAGTGTCAGGAATCTCGTAAACCTATTCAATCTGAACAATTTAAACGTTCTATTACTTAAATAACTATAAACAAAATATTTTATAACTACTAGTTAATGACATCATGTTCAAAAATGGTATCGGAATGGCTGATTATAGATTTACCTTATTCATGTCCAACGGTGATCATTGAAAAACACCATGATTTCGGAATTTCTGAAAATTTCATCGGGTTAGAACCAGTCGTGCACAAATCACTTACAGTGCTCATTGAGTGCCCCAGTAGTATCCTGAGCCAGTACCCTGTAATTTGTCTTGGCATTGAACTTTAAAAACCAGACAGTTTCAAAGGTCCTTAGGTCAATTTCATCGAATGAGACTAGAGAAAATGTCTAGTTCAAGTCTCAATGCTGAATATCAGAAGCCGGAATGATTTTTAATTATAAGTGCTGAGCTGCCAAAAATGCATATTTCAAATCTGCATCTTTTTGGCCGTCGTCGGTTATGCTTCTGACATATTTATGGTTTAACCCTAGTCAAGTTAAGCTATTAATTAGCACCTTATACACTGGCCAGTGCAGATTTGACTCGTCGGAAGTTGCAAATCAACCACGACAGAATCTTAATCCAAAAATTATGAAAAAGCCACAATGTAAAGAGTACACCCCGTAAGATATATCCTCCCAAGAAAACGGATTTTAATTATTTCCGGAGGCCATTGGGTAGCTGCCTGGGCACATATGCAGGTACTACATATGTAGCACAAAAGATCAAACAAAATACCGACATACTAGAAAGAAAGATGGTGTTTGGATAGCCGTAAAACGGTGGACAATATTTTCATTATTTTTTAAAGAATATTAATACTATCTAAATATTATAATCACTCTTGGCGCAAAATCATTCAAGATCAGCTGGGCAGCCCTACATATTATAAGTTATGGGTTGGGCAAAGGGGTTAAGTTGTGTATTTTGCCCGTGAGCCAAAAACACACCCACGTGGACACAAAAGAACTTGACCTTGGAAGAACATCTCGGCTTAACCATGTAAGTGTTTTGATAAACGATTGAGCGATTTGAGTAGTAACAATTGGGGGGATATATTATTAATCTTTGTCTGAATTATGTGTCGCTGTATTTAGTCAGCACAGTGGCTTTTATCAGTTTACCGCTTTGTACAATTATAAAAATATTCATGTGCGTCCGTCCGCGTGTAAGCCGGAAATTGATCAAAACCACGCGCCATATTCGGGCCGGACAAGATATACCATAATATTTCTTTCACATTTCAAAAGTTATGTATCAAAAGGATGACGATTTGAATAATAAATCATTCAAATAAAACAGTTAGACGGTATCTAAATGTGATTAAGATGATTTTAAGATGCATAATGAGTCTATAATGATAATATGGCCCATATTAAATGCCACATATATGATATATATATTTAAACGTGTCCCGTGATGCAAATCAGTCCCCCCTAAATTGAATATACCGACTGATAAGCATGTTTCACTGTTTCGATTCTAATGATAAGTGGATTAGGGATCCCGGAATCGGAATATTCCGATTTTTAAGGATAACGGAATCAATTTTTGGATTTCATCCATTTTATATTGCAACGACATTTTAAAAATTTTAAACTTATAGTGAGCTATGATTTGTGGTAAGACTTAAGTTCAACCTTAAACCGGTCGGAATGCCTTTTGCATTATTTTTATCAATTTGTGGCTCTGAAGACTAAATGCGCTTTTATATTTTGTGGTGAAACTGTATCGTCTAAAGCCTCTCGGTTCAAACTCCTACCCAAACTGACCTGATTCAAATAAGATAAACCCATAGAAACGGAACAGACCTCATGTAGTCCACATGTCCCTTTTGAAATCGAAAGGACCACATGAAACTGTAAAATAAGTCACAATAAGGTTGCGTAGATAGAGCTTTTCTTTGATTTATACCATTTTATGAAATTTGTTGATGCATTCAAATATCAGTATAAGCACGGTGGAAGTCTAGGAACTTGACCTACAAATTAGGGACCATTTAGAATTGTATATTGTGTTTTTGAATTCGTAAATCTCCATGCGTAAATCCTAAAAATTCTTTCTCTAATGCACTTAAAGCTATCCCTAATCCAATTGTTTCGGATAATCAGAATTAGAATTTCAGAGCCAACCTAATTTCAGGCTATGAATTTCGTCAGAGTCTAGATTCTTCAACAGGTCACTTTAAAAGGACTCTCATATCCCGTATATGTCTGTTTCATGCGTATACGGTTGTGTCCAATATTTCTTTCGATCATGAATTGTATGGTTCCCCGAGGTGGACGATCCAAGGACTTTCGTTAATATGGTTGAAATATCATTGATAACAAAAACTATTTGAAAGATTTTTTTTATTTCTGAAGATGTCTGACCGCTCCAATTTTAAAGTTTTTAAAGGTTTAAAATGGATTTGAATAATTATAGGAAATTTTTGTTGAATCTTAATGTAGAAAATCTCGGTAAATACCGTCGGAAAAATAATAAGTCGGAAACTTTCTCGAAACCTTTATAATTCAGACGGTACGAAATCAACTCCGATCCAACGCCACGCTTGTTTAGACGTTTGTTATGCACATTTATATTTCAGAGTTTTTCTCTCAACACCACTTATTAAACATCAATTTCAAACATATGTGTTTTTGATGTTTTTTTCATTTTAACTCAAAAATTTTGAATAGAAATATGTAAATTATCATATGTATATTCATAAATACGGTATATCATATATGATGCATATATACCGTATATGACGCTAGATGAGATACAAATATAATATCTTTATCCTTCTAATATAGAAAATTTTGTTATCAATTTAATAACGAAATGCTTAAGAAAACACGTATATATTAGTATACCATAAAATATATATATATGTATAACTGTAGTTTATTTGATCGCTTCGGATGTGCGTCGCAACTGTCTGTAATGGCCACCCCGGATGAGATTAAAATCGCAGTCTTGAAATCTGACATCTTGACATACGAAAATGGGGGGGCCAAGTTCAATATTACTACCAGCAACAGATATAGTGGGTTCAACAGTTATACCACCATCACCACCACCAAAATTAATGCGCTTTTGGCATTGAAAAGTGCAAACGTGATAGTTCGATGAAGCGATCTCAAAAGCCAAATAGAATTCTAAAAGCGATTTTGGTGAGATAATTCGGTATGATGAAATTGAAATGCAGAATATGACTACGAATTTATAACCAGAAAAACGCATTTTTGGTCGTGCGGTAAAAATTAATTCGACTTGTTACTTCCATTACAACTCCCTAGCTCAAATAAACACTCCATTAATACCTATTTTCAAATAATATTTTAAGTCGGTGTTCGCAGCGTCATGGTCAAGGTGCTCGCCATCGCCCCCACTCCGTTACCCAGAAGTATTCAATTTGGTGTCAATCTTTACCCGAGATAAATCACTGATGCCCCCAAAGACTCCATCCGACTCCGACGCAAACGCACTCAGCATCTCCTCTATCAGCTTTCTGCCACCGATTTATTAAACCGAAATCGGATTAAAGAGGAAAAATAAAACAGAAAAATTAGAAGTAAGAAGCATGGCCCGTTGATTACTTACGAACAGAAACGTTACCGGAACAGGACACCACCGGAATAGAAACAATTGGATTTGTGTTCTTGGTTCGAAAGTGTAATATGTGGATATTTTGAGAAAATGAAATTATGAAGCCTTGGAAAAAATGTCGAAATCATGAAAACAGCTCTATGGGCGATACTTTGGTCACTTATTGAGACTGCCCCTTATCAACGATGCAAAGGTAAAAAACCCCTTTCAATCTTATAGAAAAATTAAAAATATTTTTTTAATTACCGTTTGAAAAAATTCGATTATTCAGTTGTCTATTGGTTAAGGGTGTGGGGTACAATCTTAAAACACATCTCAGAGCCATAAAAATTTCCGGACTAACTATTTTAGGTATTTTTATTTCAAAACTCCAAGAAATAATACAAAACGTCGGTTTCGACGAAAATCCTGAATTCAGATTGTGTCTCACACCCTTAACACTTGTTATACGTCAATGGGCCGATATTTCTCCGAACCTAAAAATTATTAAGTTTTATCTATAAATTGTTTGCCATGTAAACTCGCCTAAAAGAATACGAATTAAATAAAATGTGCGCCGAAACATGCTTGTGTAGATATTTCCTTTTTTGGTATTTAACAGTCACACATTGTATTTTCGCTCCATGTCACTCTCGAAAGTTTTAAAAGTCTAACATATTTTCAGAATAATATCAATACTATATCATTATGAGAAAATTGTAGTTAATTATAGTGCTAAATATAGTTGCATCCGCTAAAAAGGTGCTCTGATTAAAATATGCGATCATTAATTAAGGATACAATAAGATAATTTAAGGATACAAATGCCAAATTCATCGTTTGTTGTAGGGTCAATAAAAACCCTCTGATCTTATGAGTTGTAGTATTTCACTCATACACATTAATAAATATATCATTATGGTATAATATTTATGTCAAAAAATAAAAAATTATGAAATAAGATGGTGGTGGCTCTATATAATCATAAAACATGAATCTCAAATCAATTAATTCCGCTTTTCCTTTTGAAAAAGGATTTTTTGTTTCTGATTCTTTTTTTTTGGTTTTTGTAGCCAAAAATTGAATAATGTCTTATTTTAACTTGAACTTGGAACGAAATGGGCGAATGGAGTTTATGGTCACCCTTTGAATATGACACTACGATTTATCCGAATGGCATTTAAAATACATTCCGTTTTTTCTTCTAAGAGCGAGAGAGAGGGAGAAAGCCTAAACGCCTAGCAGGGGTCCAAAATCCTTCAGAAAACATTTAGACTATAAAAATGTCGTTCAAAAATTGAGTGTATCAATTGATATAGTTTAAGATTTGAAAGTGACTCTCGACGAATTTATTCAGCTGGAGTAATAATGGTCGCTAGAAAGAGTCTTCAAGTTTAAATATAATCGCTTACAATAAGTCTCAAGAATGACATGAAGAGTGGACATTGAGAGATTAAAATAGGTTTAATTGTTCATTCAATCTGATTTATCATGGTTTTCAACATGAGCAACTCAAGAAGAACTATTTTAATCCTTTTGGTCCTTCAAGAAAGTGATAGCCACTCATTAGCTCGACTTTCCACCAAGAATGTCCGCCATATTTAAGTCCACTAAAATATGATGGGGGTGTTCGCCTATTGTTGGACGCTTGGTAAGTCTAGATCAGGAAGTCTAGATCTCTTTTGTCATCCTCGTTCCCGTCTCGTCCCCGACTTTTTAACCATTTTATTTAAGTGATTCGTTAAGGTATTTTTTTTAAGTGAACCCTTTTTTATCATCGTTTTACGAAGTTCCACCAAGACCATTTTTGAAATAAAAGGGTTAAATATCAAGGTCATAAGATGGTTCAATGCAAGACATAGCCCTTTTTTACGATTTTACTCTCTAGCGCCGTTGGTGGCCATTTTTTCATCCATAGCTCATTTTGGATACTACTTTACATAGTTGACATTTATGTTCTACCGATTGTCGAACCTCGATGCATCGCCGTTTCGACCAACTTTACAATTGGAACTTATACTTTTCAATTTAATTTACAGTATTTTCACCACATCAATACTGGAATATTTCAACACAAATAGATTACAGCAGAGATCGGCGGGAACCAATGTCGGGAACCCAACCGTTTCCGGCGTTCCCACTGTTTTAAAGTTCCCCTCTTCAGTTCCCGATTTTCGTGAAACTATCTTCCCAATTACCGCCTGTTCCCGTTTTTTCGTTATCTTATTCCCAGTTCCCGCGGTAACATTCCCAGGAGCCTTCCCAGCTTCTTTGTTCCCATTCCTGCCGATGAAGTTCCCAGCATTTTTACAAGTCAGAGATCGGTAACCGGCAGTCGGATTTTGAAAAAAATGGTAACGTGGCGGGTAAGAGATTGGTTCCCGCCGATTTATGATGTTATCAATTTGTGTAGTATTTTTTTTCGATACACAACCTTTATTGACAGAAATGTTAAAGGATTTAAAAGTGAGTTCAGAATATAAAGAATATAATTCTAGTGTTGGTGTGGTAAAATACTGGAAATAATATTGAAAAGTATTTGTTCGAAATCAAAAGTTGATCGAAATGGCGAAGCTTCGACAATCGGTAGAACATAAATGTCAACTATGTACAGCATTACCCAAAATGAGCTATGGATGACAAAATGGCCACCAACGGCGCTAGAGAGTGAAATCGCAAAAAAGGGCTATGTCTTGCATTGAACCATCTTATGACCTTGGTATTTAACCTTTTATTTAAAAAAATGGTCTTGTTGGAACTTCGTAAAACGATGATAAAAAAGGGTTCACTTAAAAAAAAAGTTACCTAAGTTGCTGATGCAGACTGTTAATTTGATTTAATAAATGTGTTTCACGTCAGCTCAAAAACGGGTTTCTCTCAAATCAGAATTATTACCGATAATATATTCCATTTGGCGGTTCTATTTTTCATAACCGGGCGACAGAACTCTCTGTTCTAGAACACCACTCCCCACCACCATGTCAAAATGTGTGATATCATTCAATGAAAAAAATGTTTTGTCGATTTTCAGAAAATTGGAGCACTTAGTGTTGAGTGAGTTTGGTCCTTAATATGAAAACTTCATCCACTTAATATTTAATTATTATGAGTTACTTCTAAAACGTGTAACATCATCTAAAACATCCAAACAAGAACTGTTTTTGCAGATGATAATTGTACAGCACCAGTTAAGGTTTGATAAAGTGGGGTGCGTCTTCCTGATAGTCATTTGGCCCGAAATTCGCACGGGGAAATATAGAGATGATAACCACCAGGAAGGCGCACCCACTTTATTTGCCATTGAAGGGTAAGGGTGGAATACGGGTAAAATATCACAGCGAACTAAGGGTGAGTGACTGAGAGTGAAATTAGGCTCAGGGTGAAGTTAAAAATGGACAGAAATGAGGATTTAATTAAACAGCTTAATTTTGGCTGAAATTAGAATAAAATTGGGGCCAGGCGATTGGCGATATTCTGTATGACTCATACTGTATGATTCATACAATATGAGGGTACCTCTGTGCTTCGAACATAATCGACTATCTTCATTTTAAAGCGGAGCAGAATTAGTTCAGATAAGGACTTTTGTGATTAAACATAAAACAAAGAGCAGTTGGGTTTCGGTATAAACTAATTTGGGACTCGGGCGTTTACTTTTGAGGGATAGCTTTGACGTGGACTGGCATCGTGTTTTATGAAAGTGTATCAAGCAGTAATCTTTTCCACTCTATTAATATGATTTGACATAACAGAATTAAAAACCATATCTAGTTTCTGAGAAAACAGAGAACTCAACCAACTTAGGACGTAAAACTTAATTTTTGGGAATGTCGAAAAAATTCGTCAAACTCACCAGTGGAGTCATCGCTTGCCGAAATCATCGATATTTTGAATATCGGTAAACCCACAAATATCCGACATACGAACGTGATTTAATAAGCGGGGTTGAACAGGTTCGCCCAAGAGTCCCTTGGCAAGAGAGGTGCTGGAGATCTTTCCAAATGTCATGTAACTGTGACGATGACTGCATTGACTATATTTTTTATGTTTCATAGTGGTCGAACGATAATGTAATGATTTTATGGTAATGATTCATATGGCCTTAATATGGGTTCGGTCAACAGGAGGCAGAATATAATTTTAAACCGCCAAGTGACATTGTGAATTAAGCAATCTTTGGAATCGAATCCACCGGTTCCAATTATCGTCCTCGATCTTAAATCGAAACAGATTTCGTTCAACTACCATTTATCATTGATTTACATTGATTTCATTCACCAGAGCACAATGTATTATTACTGGTATTGTCATACATGGTCGAAAAATTGACCATCATACTCTATTATATATCACCCAAAGGTGACGTTACTATGAAAATAGCCAATTTCGACTACGACCGTTTGAGAGTAACCGTCCGGCCAAGAAAATACGGTAACCTAAAAAAACGAATCTGAGATCCTTTAAGTCAACATCATAATGTTGTCACCAACATCACTGTGTTACTTCAGATCAATATGTCTCAAACCGAAATAGATTCCAGTTTGATGTAGCTTTTTACATCCAATAAATTATGTTCAACGGCATCATTTTTTATGTAAACGATAAAAGAACATTTTCCACATGACTTGGGGTTGACAATATATGAGAGTGATGAAAACATTGTTTGACAAGCAATTCCGTAATATAAAATGAATCATAAGTTATGAATCAGAACGACTTTTTAAAAATACATTTCAGCTGGTGAACGAATAAACTTATTGCAAACGATATTAACCGATCGCGGTGCGCCAATAAGCAAACATGGAGTTAGTATTGTCCGTGAACCACCTTTTGATGAATCGGGACGAGAAATAACAGGATTTGTATTTACCGAAGAATCAAGGACGTTATCGACTAGTGCACAAACTGTTCTGAACAATTGTACAGGCTTGGTTTCATCATTTTGAGACCTGAAGGGCTCTGTTAGGCAGCTTAAGAGCTTGTCTGGTTACAGTGATGTTGGTGTCAATTTTGTGTGTTGGAGTGACATAAAACTAATTTTATCCAGACTGTAACAATGTAACTATAACCCAAACCTAAACATTTATCCTTTTTAATATATAGTTTATACGTGTTACTCACCTTTGTCACCAATATTGTTGAACAATACGGTAATCTTCACCAACATCGATGCATTTTATATTGATTTAAACCATGAAAAGAGTTTCCAGCAGAGTGGTCACTACTGATAACATTCAAACCAGGCGAGATAAGCTCTAAAAGTCAGTATTTATTGACATTACTTGAAGCCAACAACAAAAGGATACGCGTTCGTTATAAAATACCGTGTGGATTAGAATTAACCTTTGGTACTCTCTATAATTTATATCTTATAATATCAGACTCTCAATTTCGAACTCATTTCAGAATAAAACTGGCAATTCGACTGCACTGGGATTTGATATATATTGATTATTTTTCTCCTGGTCCACCACCTGGCCCAAAACGAAAGGACTATCCTCGTGTTAAACTTCCTAATCTTCACAATGGCCACTGGCATACTTTAATTGTCACTGTTGTGGGTAATGTTATTCAAATGCATTTAAACTGTCAGGAATTAAGTGTTCTGTAAGTCTTTTTTGAGCTCTTTCTGAATTATATTCTTGTTACTCGATGGTTCCAAGTTTCGATTTAGTATCACGTTTAGTTAGAGATAATTGAACTGATGGTTCTAACCCAAGGGTAGACCCTTGATATGGCTAACATATATCATTTTAAGTGGTTTCCAAATGCCCTTTCCAAAACGAATGGTTATTGAAGGTGACCGATTCTATGTTGCGTCACGTCGCCGCAGAAAGGAAAGATTTTCAGGGATGATTCGCCAAATCAAATTATCACCGGGAATGTCGATTGCAAATCTAATGTGTGATCATCCGTCACCTCATTTTGATCCAAATCTTGCAGAAGAAAGACCGTCAAAATCAAAGAAAGAGTTTTGTAAATAACACCATAACTTTAACCGTTTTTACCTTAATGCCCAACTCTAGAATGCCCGCACCTGAGCCAAACTAAGTGATTTTTTATTAACGTAGTCAAATGAGCTGAGATCCCAATTTTTAGTCGAATCGGAGAAAGCTCAACAAATTGGGCGACACACCCTTATCCCTAATCATTTGCCAGTAAGGAAATTGGCGGTGACAATGATGAGATGTTCCTGACACGGCGTCAAAATGATTAACATTAATTGAATGTTGCCCTTCCCTGATTAAAACTCTAATAAAGAGATCTCATGCAGTGGTGCTTTTTGAGGAAGACAATCCCTTAAATACTGTTTGTTCCGGAAAAAAGAGGGGTCATATGCTTTTGTCAAAATCGAAAAAGTTTTCTGTTTGTGATGGAACCGGCTGGCACTCGCTAACATCAGGTAAAATAAATTGAAACTGATGGCAAATCCACGGGCTAACACGGCGTGTGGACGGGCTAACACGGCTCACGGACAGGTTTACTCGGCGCGTGGACGGACATACACGGTGCGCTCATGGGAAAACAGCATGGGTTGCTTTGACCAAAATTGTGCATGGTCCATGCAGCATGGAAAAAAAGTGATTCCAAATAATATTTTAGCTGAGCTGAGGCACATTGAAGATTATGATGATATTTATGGGTTTTCAAAGACTTATGATATCGAAACCTTTAAAATTGATGGCGAAGGATACTTTTTCGGTAAGTTTGCTAGTGAAAATGAAATTTGGCGACAAATGTTAAAATATTGGTGACAGATAACTTCTGAGATAAGATTCGGTCGAAATCTAAATTCTGCCACCAGCATCAGAAAAAACGTCAACAACATTTACTAACCAACATGCAATCACTAAAATTTCAGCCATGGCTATGGAAGGTAATGTTTCCAGTATTTATAAGCTTGAATACGAAAATGGCATTTGGCTTAAGAAGCATTTCCAAGAGATTCCAACAAAAAACGCTCTGAAATGGAAATTTTTTGCAATTGATCGCAATTATTATCTTGCTGTTGCGAATTTTGGGAATGGCGATCGCGAGATGTCTCGAATATATAAATGGAATTGGAAAAAAAGACGTTTCACCAATCATCAAGGTCAGGATTAAAATCAAATCAGTCTAGATTATTAAACTTGACTTTTAGCAATTCAAACGCAAGGTGCCCGCAGTTGGGAATTTTTCCGGGTTAAAAATGATAATGGAGTGAATGAATACTATCTAGTGGTTGCTAACTCAGGTAATTTACATTCAACTGTTCCAAGTATATTTTTTATTCTTTTCTTAACGAACTTATTCAATTATATTCACTAGCTGTCCAAATCTCAAATATGTTTTTTTTTCTATGAGATTTAGTACCTATCTTCCAGCATCTAAAATTCTAAACGAAGTTCTTTTAATCAGTGCTGATAAATTAAAAATTGGAAAATGGCAAAAATCATGTTTTTCATGAAATTTTTTCGATCCTAATCGATTTTAAACAGGATGAAGTTGACTTGGTTGCTATATCTGAAATGACGCTAGGTGTATGTTTAGCTGCGTACCGTCTTCCTGAGGCTAGGTACCCCCCCGAATAAAGTTTATTTTTAGGAAGTGAACGAAATCAAAACAATTCAAAAAGTAAATTATACAGTTGGGATAAAGATCATGAATTTTTTGCCATGTAAGGATTTTGAACTATCT
>SCLD01012531.1:0-18847 GCA_004367895.1 Oikopleura longicauda
CATTGTGTTTGGCTCTTTAGGGATGAAATATTTGACCCGCGATTCGATCAAAAATCTCGAAGATATTATCAAAAGAATGGTGGAATGGTAGATCCTGATAATGAAGACTTTTTCAATCCTGATTTTGTTATTGTTGATCGTGTTCTTGATGTTGTTGAAGGTTCAGATCCAGAGACTGGTGACCCAACACGCCATTATTTGGTGAAATGGTGCTGTTTGCCTTATGATGAATGTACCTGGGAGCTAGAAGCAGACGTTGATAAAATCAAAATTGATCTTTTCCATAAACTTAACGGAAGGAAAAAGAATAAATCAGTTGAGCGTCCGCCATTATCTCAGTGGCGAAAACTAGAACACCCTCAAGAGTTTAAAAATAAATGCATTTTGCGTGAATATCAAGTCGAGGGTGTCTCTTGGCTTCTTTTTAATTGGTATCAACATCGAAATTGCATCTTGGCTGATGAAATGGGTCTCGGTAAAACTATTCAATCTATCACATTTTGTCAAAAGATTCATGATACTGGTGAGTCATTTTTTCAAAGATATCATCCCTGATAACAGGATATTAATAATGTTTTAAGGTAACCGAGGACCATATCTCATAGTTGTTCCGTTATCCACAGTGGGAAATTGGATCCGTGAGTTTGAGACTTGGACAGATTTGAATGCAATCGTTTATCATGGTTCTGGTCAATCTCGTCAAATGATACAACAATATGAAATGTTTCAACGTGATAAAAAGGGATATCCAAAGAAGGGTGACTTTCGATTTGACGCTCTTATCACCACTTACGAAATGATCGTTGCCGATTGCCCAGAATTGAAAGGCATAAACTGGCAATTGATGATTATCGATGAGGCTCATAGATTGAAAAATACAAAATCTAAACTAGCAGATAACTTGAAACAAATGTCAATACAACACAAGGTCCTCTTGACGGGTACACCTCTGCAAAATAATTTGGAGGAATTATATGCACTTTTGAACTTTCTCAACCCCGAAGAATTTTATGATGTTGGATATTTCATGAGAGAATATGGTTCCATGGCCAATAAGGAATCAGTTGAACGAATGCAAAGTATTCTGAAGCCCATTATGTTGAGAAGATTGAAGGAAGACGTTGAAAAGAGCTTGAAGCCAAAAGAAGAAACCATAATCGAAGTCGAACTGACAAATATTCAGAAGAAATATTACCGTGCAATTATCGAACGGAATTTCGATTTTCTTTCAAAGGGAGCATCAAGTGGAAACGTCCCCAGTTTGATGAACACTATGATGGAATTGAGAAAATGTTGTAACCATCCTTTTCTCATCAAGGGTGCTGAAGATAAGATTATGAATGATTACAAGGTCAAAGGCGAAGAAGTCTCTTCTCTCCATGCAATGGTTCAGGCATCTGGTAAAATGGTTTTGATTCACAAACTCTTACCAAAACTTCAAGCAGGTGGTCACAAGGTAAAATGATATTTTTCGTAATGACTGAAATATCTCAACGAAAATTTTCAGATTTTAATTTTCTCACAAATGATACGAGTTCTTGATATTCTCGAAGACTATTTGTATCAAATGAATATGAATTTCGAACGGTTAGATGGTCGAATTCGTGGGAATGATCGACAAGCTGCTATTGACCGTTTTTCCAAGCCCGGTAAGTCTCCGGTCAATGTCTTATTTAAATTTTATTTTGAAATTTTATTCTTTAGATTCTGATCGATTTGTATTTCTTTTGTGTACCCGGGCAGGTGGACTTGGTATTAATTTGACTGCAGCTGACACTGTTATAATTTTTGACTCCGATTGGAATCCTCAAAATGATTTACAGGCTCAAGCTCGGTGTCATAGAATTGGACAGAAAAAAGAAGTAAAAATATATCGTCTTCTAACATCAAAAACATATGAAAGAGAAATGTTTGACCGAGCATCACTTAAATTGGGTCTCGATCGTGCTGTCTTACAGTCAATGTCAGGTTCAACAAGTGGAAAAGACTCTGGTGGTCCACTTTCCAACATGTCCAAGAAAGAAGTTGAAGATTTATTGAAAAAGGGTGCTTATGGAGCCATCATGGATGACGATGATGCGGCTGAGAAATTCTGTGAAGAAGATATTGAACAGATTTTGACTAATCGTGCCACTACAATTAAGCACGAAGCTGGTCTCAAGGGATCAACATTTTCAAAAGCAACATTTGCTGGAGCTGCTGACAATCGAATGGATATTGATATTAATGATCCGGACTTTTGGGAGAAATGGGCGAGAAAAGCTGATCTTGATTTGGATGCACTAACTTCAAATAAACTCATTATCGAACAGCCACGTGTTCGTAAACAGACTCAACGATATACTGGTGCCCCTGTCGATGATCATTTGATGGATGAACTTGGATCAGACTCTGATTCTAGTTTAGATGGTCGCAAAAAACGAAGACGTGGTGATCATTTTTGGGGGAAGAAAGAAAGCTTCAAGCTGCAAAAAGGTATTACTAAAGGTAATGCGACACCAGTCTTTCACACTGAAAAATCATTTGGTGTCCAGCTCTTTGCGTTTGTGAAAAACAGAGCTGGGATGGTGCCTCTCAACCTAAATAAGCTGATATAAAGCTTGCTTATATCCGCTCATATAGCTTCATTTTATCTCAATAGATTTTTTTCACACAAGTCTATCGAGTTGAACTGCAAATCAATAGAGTTGTTTTTTTTAAATTTTAACTCTTTTGATTTTCTCGCAAAAACTTAATTCAAATTAACCAAAATCCGATAGGTTTGCTCATGTTTGGCTGGGGAAGATGGCAAGATATTATCAAACATTGTAAATTATCAAAATCAATTCCTGAAACGGGTGTTGAACAGATATCTAGAGCAATCTTGGCACTTGCTGCGAGTTTCTACTCTGGTGATGACAAAGTAAAACAGTTTATTTGGGAGCTCATTACACCACCGGAGTTCACTCATGAGTTGCATGCTATCAGCGAGAAAGAGAAGAGAACAAAAAAATCAAAAAGAGGTCGTGATAGTGAATCACCGCCACCTGCTGAGGAAGGCCGGGAATGGGTTATTGAACTTGATGGGCTGTTGACTGATGATAGTTTTAGGAATTGTTTCTCACATTAAAACTCATAATATAATTAAATTGTATGTAGAACGCTTAAAAAAGTGATACCTTATAAATCATAAATTTGATAAAGAACTCAAACATATAGGTTTTTAATTTTAATATGTGTCAGTCCGTCACCGTATGTGTGATTCTAATGTATAGCTCCCCTTGATTCCGTTTTTGCATATCGCTAATATCACTCACAATATGTACCTTACGAATAATTCCACGATTATACTTTGAAGTTTTAAAATAGATTATCGATTAGATTTAAACCGATAAGTATCAATAACTGTGGTGTTAACTAATACCAAAATGTTTACAGCTGAACATGTGTGAAACAATTGAAAGAAAACACGTGATAACTCATTCAAACAAACTCTTGGCGCGAGTAAAAGTTTTGAATTATTTACGAATCGAAATTTTGGCCGACTGGCTTGATCATATAAATGATGATGTTCCAAGTACCGAATACGAATTAGATGTTCCAGTAATTGAAGGTGACCCGCCTGCACCTTGGTGGGATGAAGAAGCTGATAAATCATTGCTTGTTGGTATTTTCAAGCATGGTTACGATCGATATTCACTCATCAGAAATGACCCCAGTTTAGTTTTTCTCGAAAAAGTCGGTCCCGCAGACGATAGAGCATTGCAAGCTGATCTAATGGATGGACATGATGATATCAAAACTGATAAGCGTAATGAAACCAATACTGGTGGTTCAGAAGGTGATAAGGAATATAAACCAAAAGCTAAAAATCTATTCGATGAACAAAATGAAATTCTTGAGGCTGCCACAAATGGTACACCGCCACATTCAGCTAATCAAACACCGACTCAACACACCCAAAATACACCTGGTGTTACGCCTCCACAGTCTGATATCGGAGGAATCAAAGCTCTTGAATCAGTGCCGGCCGAATCAGCTAAACCAGTTCCAAATACATTACATTTACCATGGCCACCCAGTGCTGATCTCAATAAGCGTTTCCGAATGATTATTGCAGCGTATCAAAGAATATTTCGACGAGCCCAAGCCAGGGCCCAGCGGATGCTTAACCGTAAACCACCTCGTCAAATAAATGAACGATGGACTAAACGTGAAGAATCCGATTTTTATCGTGCTGTTTCGACATTCGGTACAGAGCGACTACCAAATGGTACATTTAAATGGGATCGATTTCGACTTGTTGCAAAGCTCGAAAAGAAATCTGATTTGTCCCTTACCAATTATTATATTGCTTTTCGTGCAATGTGTGAGCGAACCTGTCGCCGATCAACTATCCCGGAAGAAGATTTACCGGCCGTATACGTTGAACAGATATCAGAAGACAGGGCTTCCCGTACTCTACTCAGAATTCATTTACTCGATCGTATCCGAAGAGAATGTTTACAACATCCGCATTTGGAAAAAAGGTTGAAACTATGTCAACCGTCATCAGATATGCCAGTCTGGTGGATACCAGGTATCTCAAACTAAGCTCTTTTCCAAACTAAGCTCTTTTTTGAGTTATGACTTTTATAAAGTTCAAAATCAGACCTTATATTTTAGGTAAACACGATAAAGAACTTCTCATGGGAATGAATAGACATGGATTAAGTCGCTGTGAGATTCATATTTTGAATGATAAAGAGTTTTCTTTCCTGGATTGCTTGACAAAGGCGAATAAAGTTCCGCCAAGAATCGTTATCAAAGGTGAGATCAAGTTGGAAAATAAAACTGAAATTGACGAACCAGCGAACAAATCTGATGCAGAAAAGTCAAAAAGCCCGATGCCACCAGCTGATGACCAAAATGTTGAAACATCTTCTCCACAGCCAGCCAAAACCCCAGAACAAGTCACTGTTAATAAAACTGTTGAAACCACTGAAAAGCATAATGAAAGTGAAATAATGGAAACCGACAAGCCCGAGACCAAAGAGAATGAAAATAACCAGTCTCAAAAACCAGTTGAAAATGGTGACGTCAACAAAGATGGTGTTGAACAAATGGAAACTGAAAATAGTGAAGCAATAAACAAATCAGAAGAGCCAATTATTGAAAAACCAAACACTCAAAATCACGAAATAGTTGGAGAAAAGGTTTCATCGCCGAAAACACCAGTCGAAACTTCAAAAGATAGCGAAAAAGCAAAAATACCACCGCCTAAATCACCCGAAGAAAGCACTGAAGTAATTAAAAAAGAGCGAACATCTTCTCCCGAGCCCATAAAGAAGGAAGGGGAAGAATTATCTGAAGACACATCTGCAAAAACACCTGTCATTGAAGTTGAAAATGAAGAAGAGAAGGCCTTGCTTGAAGCCGAACTCATTAAACAGCAACAACTGAACAAATGGCCAAAAGATAAATTCTTAATGCAACGGGCAGAGCATGTTTGCTTTTGTATAACTCAAGGTATATAATATACCGTATAATCAATAGTTATTTATAGTGCTTGAGGTAGAGGGATACCCTTAAAAGTTGATTTGTACTGTTCAACTATTCATATTGTATGATGTAAGAGAATGGAGTATTTATAGGAAAATACCGTTTTTTATTCTCGTTTATATTAAGATAGTTACCGATTCAGTAACGACCAGTAACTTACTGTAACTAGTTAATCGATATTCTTTCATAATAGCTCGAAATGTCGTTTGAAATAGTTTATACTGCATTTAAATACGGTAATAATTTCTCATTCAAATCCTTTAGCCATTTTATGTATCTCTAATATTACCGTTAAACAGTTATAATACCATTCTTTGTTATAATACCATTCTTTGTTATAATACCATTTTTTATAAAAACCATTTTCAATAATACTTTTTCAGGTGAGTGGCCAACCCCGAAGTTGATCAATTCACTGACTGGTAATGTATCAACAACTGGTGGAGGAGCTACATTTGGTGGTGGATTAGACTCACCACGCATGTCCGATTCGCCCGCGAGTGATTACCTTAGGCAAAACTCAAGTGGTCTCTCATCAAAACACAAAGTACGGGGTAATCACCATCCACGATCTCAATCGCGAACACCAATTGATCCGTCTGGTGGAGCTGGACTAGATGCATCCGCACATCTACTTTCTAAATTAAATGAACTGGCTCAAGGTGGACAGGAAAACGGTTTTAAAATAGAGATTTGTATTTATAAAATAAGTATCGACAGTGGTCTTAATTTGAGTTTGAATATCTTCTTTGGGGAATAAGAGAAAGACGATTGACCTTGAGCGAAAAAACAAATCAATATTGAACCAAATACATATTTCATTTAATGTTGTAGCCTGTTACTTATAGTCTAATCGATTGACTTTTTTTCTGTAATGTAATTTAAATGCCGAGATTAATCTCTTAAACCTAGGATTTCTGCCAAAATAGCACTCCCTCTCCTTTTTCCTGAAAGACAGTTAGGGATATCCATACACTGTAATCTCAAGCAATACGAATTATATGAATAACACGCTGATGGTAGTTGATGTGTTAGAAATGCATTTATTTTTAGAACACGCCTCCTTGGTTATTAACTAGGTCATCAATGGTGACTCAACATAGGTATTAGATTTTCAAAAGTCAAATTTTTCGTGAATTTCGAATGGAACTATGGTATTTATTTTTTCGAAATTGAATGATGTACTAACACTGTAGACTTCCCGTTATTAAAAATCGTGACTTACCACAAGTTTTATGTTTTATTGTTGGGATAATACCAGTTTTACCACTTGTAGGTTGTTCTGAACTAGTAATAAAACGAATTCCAGTATATTCACCGCTCAAATATATTTAGTATATTTAATATACCACCATAATCTACGGTAATAAGGTACAGTAAGGTCTAAAAGTATATAGTTAGTAGTAAATACACGTCACCTGAAGTCAAGTGATCGATATTTGAATATCTCATGGTGCGTTTCTTTTCTCTTTTCGATTAAAGTGATTATTGATTAATCTGACACAATGAGTTCGTCTTCATTAACACAACATATGGAGAGACTAAAATAAAAATGACCAAAAATAGTATTATGTATTAGAGAGATATCGGTAAGAATCATTATAAACTAAAGCCATTGTTAGAAAAAAAATGGACGAGTACCCTTTCCGTATTGGCCAAGAGATTACAGTTTCTTTTGTGTTATACGAAAGATGACCTAGCCAGACTGTCAATTTATTTTTAATAGAGTCAGTTAAATAACATTTTCATAATAACATATTTTTTTGTTCATTTTAACCTAAACCAGAGAGATATAAAACCGATATATAGGTATCAAAAGAGGAAGTCGAAACATTACAACAATTATTACAACAGAGTGCAATGCTTGGATTGCCAATTGATGCAATAATGAGTCAATTCCAACCCCAGGCGATGGCACAGCCATCGATAGCACCTGTCATTGAAAACAAGACACCACAAAAAGACAAGAAAAAGATTCCTAAACCTCATGAATTGACCCAAAGTAGTCCGGCGATGCCGAAAATCACTCAAGAGCAACAATTAAAGGCACGGAGTTAGAAAAATACTTTCAACAAACAATAGAATCATAAGTAGGGTGTTCGCAAAACCCTACTCATAAGTACCATTAATATTCATTTAATTTGTTTGATGACTAAATACCAAATAATGATCTCGTGTTGGCTAAATCGAAAAAAAACACGATGTTTCTATTGGTCAAAAGACCTTCAAATTCTAATCCTCAATAAGTTAATTGAATTAGAAAAACAGCTTCAAGACCCAACTATGCAAATGTTAATGGCAAACGGTTTGATAAATCCTGCCGCATTGTGTGGACTAGATGCTGAGACTGCAAAGTTGCTGGGCATTGCTCCAGCTCCGGCACCTTCTAAAACAGCACAGGTACTTTTTAACCCACTCCCTTATTATTTATTTTTATCCCAGCGCGATCGTGTTTATTCTGGATTTTTTTAAACATTCGGATTCCTTCGGTTTAATTCCTTTTATTTCGAGTAATCAGAAAAGTATTTCGGAAAGATGGTCCGTATTAAATTATATCGAAAAGATGAACAAAGGATTAGAGTCGTGAAAATTGGCGCATAGCCAATCACACCGCTTGCATAAGTACTCATTTTCTCGAATTGAAAAAGCTTAGGTTGAACTTGACCCCACATGACCCGAGGCGTTCAAGTCAACGCGCTCCAATTCGCTCCCCTTAACTTACTTCATTCAACATTCTCTCGCCTCCAGATCCACGAGAGTAAAATCGCATTTAAACAATGCGCTAATAGAGAAATAGAGAAAATAATCACGAATAATCATGAATCACCACTTCCAACCTAATTTTCCACCGGGCATGAATCCATATGATATTCAGGGTTTGAAGGGATTGGATGCTGCTGCATTACTGAATCAACCCGGTATGACACCTGAGATGTTGCAAATTATGCAAATGAGTCTGGGCCAGGGATTACCAGGTACCTCACCAAGTACTCCACGTCAGCAAAAACCAAAGAAACGTCCATTACCATCGGATAGTCAAAAAGATTCAAACTCTCGACCGGCCAGTAGATCGTCAATGGCTTCGAGTTCACATCGAGCACCAACTCCAAGCGGAAATGAAGCTAAGAAACGGAAATCTGAAGATAAAATTGATATTGCGTCATTACCAGCATCTATGAAGATACCTTTAATAATGGCTGATGGGACTAAAATGGGCGATGGGGTATCGAACAAGGAATTGAAGGGTCTACTTGATTCAAATCCATCGATTAAGGTATATTGATATTCGGTATATTAGTCACGGATTTCCATAACAATTAATATTCACTCAACCATACCACTTACCATGACTAAGCTAGATCTTATCTTCAGGTCGATTATGAAGCCTTGGAAGCTAAGCTTGAAAAAAGCCGTCCGAAACCATCAAAATCAGAACAAAAGGCAGAACAAAGAGCGGCACAAGCAGCAAAAATTGCAGAACAACATAAAGCAGCAGCAGCTGCGGCTCAGGCTGCGGCACAGGCAGCCGCTGTACCATATGGTGATCTTGCTAGTATGGGAATTACACCAGAAATAATGGCTCAATTTATGAACAACGGAATTGATCCTAAACAGCTTATGGGTATGGCCAATCCGTTTGGTGCATCACCAAGTTCAAGTGTAAAGAAACCAAAAGCTAATGATCCTTCGCAACAAAAGGTTCAACTTGTTAATTTGCGGACACTTCAAAAGTTGGACCGGAAGAAATGTCCGGAATTATGTCTTCTGGAATCATTTTTGAAGAAAAATCCCGATTTCTTTGTGGCTTCCGAATCGAAAGATTTTGTTTTGAAACATCCAAAATACTTTCCACGCACATTACATCAAAGGATACAACCCGAAATGGATCACATGGGACTCGGAGCATTCAATGATCCGAAATTAATCCAAGCGATGATGATGCAGGGAATGGATCCTAAAGCAATGAGTGTTTTACAGGCACAACAGGCTATGGCTGGTGGAGCTATGAACGGTAAGCAGTTGAAATTAGAAGGTTGAAAATAAAGCATTATCAAGTTGGTGATCATCAAGTTCCTTTATCGATAGCTTATGTTTGACCATCTTAATTTGAAACTTGTTTTAATTTTCTTTTCGTTTAAATTCAATTTATAATTTTAAGATCCAAAACTTATGGCAATGTTGGCGATGGACCCAAAGATGGGAATGGATCCTAAAATGCTTCAAGCTTTGGGTCTTGGTGGTGGCATAGATCCAAAACTTCTTGGCGTACCAGGGTTACCCGGTCTCGATCCAAAAACATTGGGTATGGCTGCATCTGATCAAAAAATGATGGCTGCTTTGGGTATGGCTGGTTTGAGTGATCCAAAGAGTCAACAAGCACAATTACAGGCTCAGTTACAAATGCAACAGCAGATGGCGCTAATGGGTCTTGCTGGTATGGATCCTAAAGCTCTTTCAAGTGCGTTGGGTTTGGGTGGGGCTGGTCTTGATGCTCAGACATTAGCTGCATTGACTGGTATGCCCGGTCTTGACATGAAGACTCAATTACAACTTCAACAACAACAACAGGATATGCAAGCTAAAGCCTTGGCTCAAATGATGGGTGGTTCAGTTGATCCGAAATTGCTCGGTCTACCAGCTGGAATGAACATCCCCGGCTTAACATCACACGAACCACACAAAGAGAAGAAACCGACACGAACACCTACGCCAAAGCTACCAGAAGAACCAAAACCGGCATCTATTGAAGAGATTCAAGAAAGGAAAATTGATGAAATAGCTCCGGTAGAGGAAAAATCAGCACCTGAAGGAGAATCGAGTGAGGCAAAACCAGTTGAGTCAGGAGAAAATACTTCTGAAAAACCTGCTGAAAAAGGACCATCTGACGAGAATGGAGATGATAATAAAGAAAATGAAGTTGAAATCGAGACCATTCCAAATGGTGAAGATGAAAAAGAAGCTGAACATAAGCCAGCTGAACTTCCAAAACCTTCGATCTCTCCACCAAGACCATCGATGCCTTCGGTATCAGTGCCAACTTCAATGCCTGAAGGACTTCCATCAAATTTTGGTATTGATGCCGCTACAATGAAAGCTCTTGGTTCTCTTGGTGGTATGGATCCAAAGACAATGAAGGCAAACGGTCTTGATCCAGCTCTTTTAAAGTCTTTGGGACTTACCGGTGGTTCAAAACCACCCACATCACAAGGTGTTCATGGACTATCACATGGTTTACAACCTGGTCTTATGCAACAACATGCTCGAATGGAAGGATTAGATAATGATACATTGAAACTGTTGGCAAATGGTGATGCGGCTGCTATGCAAAAACTTATGACGAATCCAGCTGCAGCCGGTCTTATGGGTTTAGATCCTAGAATGATGGGTTTGGACGCACAGACAATGGCTGCCCTGATGGCCGGACAAGATCCGAATAAATTAATGTCAGCACAATCAAATGCTATGTCACAAGCTAATAAACAAATGGAACAAGCAGTTCTTAAACAGCTTGGATTAGATGCGCAAACAGTACAAGCAATGCAACAACAACAGCTTCAGCAGCAACAGTTGGCACAAATGGGAATGTTTGGTTTAGGTGGTATGGACCCAAAAATGTTACAAATGATGGGTATGCCACAAATGGACCAAAAATATCTTCAGGGTTTACAAGGTATAGAACAACAAATTCTACAACAATCGATGGGCTATCTAGGTAACAAAATTTATTCCAAAAACTTATTATGAGGCAAAAAAGTGGAATAATTGAGCAGCGAATAAACTGAACAGCCCAATTACTTTATCTGTCTCTCGTCATATTATTATCTTTAGTTATACGTTTCTTTTTCGCATTACTGATTAAATGTTTTAGGTAATATGCCAGGTGGTCTCGATGCAGCAACTATGCAACAGATATTGGGTGGAGCTGGTGCGAAAGGAGCCGTTTCTAAAAAAGGATCAACC
Organism: Oikopleura longicauda; assembly: GCA_004367895.1. Taxonomy (NCBI): domain Eukaryota; kingdom Metazoa; phylum Chordata; class Appendicularia; order Copelata; family Oikopleuridae; genus Oikopleura; species Oikopleura longicauda. The sequence goes on from SCLD01012531.1 coordinate 11,482, forward strand.
CCCAGGAAAGGAGGTGGTGCCGCCCAACAAAGTCTACCCCAAACCTCAATACCTAATCTTGATATACTTCGTCAACAGGAACAACTTTTACTCCAGATGACTGGCGCAGCTGGAATGAAACCAGATCTGAGTGCACAAGAACTACAAGCGTTACTAGCACAACAGGTTCGTGTTTGAACCTAAAATATTATCATCATTATTTAATTATTATTTAGTTTGGTATAAATTATTGATGAATTTATATTTAGATGGGTGCCGCTAATGCCGGTGTACGGAAAAAGAAGGATTAATTTAAGTACAAGTTTTACCACATGTAGAGTCACTCTATTCTCCTCCACCATTTGGATTCGAACCATATGATAGACAAAAATGGAAAAAAAAGTTTGAAAGTGTTAATTCATTCTAAAATAGAGCCTCTCTGATATCTTACAGAATAATACTAAAGCTGCCCTCGTTATTTTCTTCGTTTTGTCCTGCCACATACATCGGGCTAAACATGTCGTGCTGTAAATACTTCACATCAATAAAAAGATTAAAACTTACCAAACGTGTTATTCCTACCGAGTGTTTATTCGCCAAGATAAATATAACTATAACACACGCTGAGTGGCTACAGATAAAATCTTATGTTGACCGCACAAATAAACCTTCAACCCGATACGTCCCGATAAAAGGATCGCCAGATGTAAAATTAAATCGAACCAAGTATTATTTTTGTATAGAGTAAACATTGTAACAAGTATCGGGCATAAGCCGCTTAGTAATCTTATGAACCGGTCTGTATGGCCGTGTTTGAATATGATTATACGAAATGGTGAATTATTGTCAATCTCAGAGTGTCCGCACTCGGGTCCCTGACTGTTCAACTCTGATTCTGCAAGAACCAGGCTGGTTGTCGGATATAAAAATTCAGAAGCCATATTCCAGAAGCCAGCAAAACGATAAGAATGAGACCATTCGGGGCATGTTAAAATTTTATTGTGAGGAATGGTGAAGTGTTTCAGGAATGAAAAAAAGTCGGAAGTGCTTTCAAACATGTGGCAGCAGTGGAACTTAAAAGTTTTCAGTTTTCAATGACAGGAACTTTAGATACAGGCTAGGTTAATCGTGGTTGGATCAGGTGATCAACCGCACTTGATATTTTCAAACAGCCAACGAGGATAAATATGAAATGATTTCTATGAATTGATTTTTATCAATCGTTTTCAACCTAAAGTTATATTTAATTATGAGTCAAAAGTTAACCATTATTGACAAGTTTCTGGGTGGCATAAAAGAGTTTTTCCGGAAACTTAAAAAAAATAAACTAGGAAAATCTGGGTTTTACAGTCGAATATTTTTTCATGACTTAGATACTGATGAAATTTGACTGGAAAAATTTCCCGGAAAACACGCTCTCACGGCATCCGAAAATTTGGAAAGATGCTGGAAATAGTTTCCGGAAAACACGCTGAGTGCTCACCCGATTTTTGGAAATAGTTTCCGGGATTTGTTTATTAGGGTAAAGGAATTGATTCCTACCGTTCTTGAAGATTGAGATTTTGATGAGTTGATAAATATTTGGCTTTCCTACGCAATAAATAGGATAAAAATGATTTTAAAATTTTGATTGGTTCTTCAGAAACTTTTCGGGCAGCACTTGTTTCCCACTTAGTTGGAATTCTTTTCAAAAGTGGCCATAATGCAAAACAAAGTTCAATCGCTTCGCTTTCATCTTCTAGCATTCTTGTTAAACTATCTTCTAATTTCAACTAAAAATTATAGTTTTTTGTTTGTGAACAGCTGTTTATAATGATTAATCAAACCTGTAAAATGATGAGCAGTTTTTTGACTCGTGTAAAGGAAATATTGTCAAATGGAGATCCGGGACTTCGATTTGATCCTTTTAGTCGTTTGGACTTGATCTTTTTGCATATCTTTACAATTTTCGCCACCTACAAAAGAATTTAATACTAGTCACATGATAGTCATTAAAACGAATTGACACTTCCGCATCGGAAGTGCTACTCATCAAAAAGAACCGCTTCAACTTTTCAATTCTAAAAATAAAGTCATTTTTCCGATAGTTCCACATGAGATTGATTTATTCTACATTCAAAATCGTACGGTACAAGGGTGGAAACAATTCTTGTATAAGGGAGAGGAGGGAGAAAAGGCGTGGGTGGTGTATAATTTTGAGAAAACATTTGTTGTCCCAGCCTGTATGAATCATGGCGGGTCACACATTAGAGTGGAACACCTGGTCTAGAACTTGCACACAGTGAAGACATATGAAAGACTTTTCATTGAAAGTGTTCCACCGCAAGTTCTTGGTCGACTCTTGGTATGACTCCCTATATTACTATGCTATACATGGTCTAATGCAATGGTTTGGACGCGATAGGCCTTTAACCGAATCCAATGAGAGTCCTCATATCTGAGCCAAGTAAAAATTAAGCGCGCCCCTCTGTAGTAAGCGGACGATAAAGTTGCTCAAATACTTAGGTGACTTTTTTAAATGGAACTGACGAGTTAGACGAATTGGCTCGACGAATTTTTTGTTTTATTGAATTGCTCATGAAAAGTTATGTCACATAACTTATGTGTAATAACATGGGCTTTTTTAAAATTTTGCTCTCTAGCGCCGTTTGTGGCTGTGTTGGTCATTTTTCCTAAGTCTGGATTAAAATTTTGAAGCTTATGTTGTTCGAAACGGCGAAGCTCCGATGTTTGACAATCAGAAAAACGTCGATTTCAAATCGGCCCCAGATGAGCAAAAAACGAAAAAATGGCCACAGAAGGCGCTAGAGAGCACAATCGCAAAACATGATATCTTCCATTTAATTATCATATTACCATTATATTAAGCCTTTATAGAATCAAATTATCGTTTTGGGAATTCATAAATCCAGACTTAGAAATGACCAAATGACCAAAACAGCCACAAACGGCGCTAGAGAGCAAAAATTTAAAAAAGCCCATGTTATTGCACATAACTTTTCATGGGCAATTCGATAGAAAAAAACCAAAAAAAATCCGTCGAGCCAATTTGTCTAACTCGTCAGTTCCATCTAAAAAAAAGTCACCTTAGCTACTGACGAATATTTTGTTCAAACATTTCGTAATGAATGAAAATTTGAAACTCACCTCATTTTCAAAATTAATTTCTTCGTCTTTGATTTATCAAATAACCTTCTTTTAACTTTCAAAATTCTTCTTATCTCTTTTCTTCGTTTTACAGGTGCACCAAGTAAGTTCCCTGGTAGTGATGCCGAAAATATCGTACCGCGATTTGGCGAGTGAAACGCAGCAGGACGTGGGCATGTCCGTTTCAGTGGCGAGCCATGATCTTGCCCTAAATTGGAATTTCTAGACATGTTATGGTCAAATGTCCGAACATGTCCCTCCATACGGGTTTTGGAATGGTTAAAATACAGATACGTACCTTGATCAGAGAGAAAACCAGAATCATCATTAAAATTAGCTATTCCAGGGCTATCCACGTGATTGTGGTTCATTACTCTATTTTCTCTCGATGGCAGTTTTTACTACGGGCCTCATACGAGTCGAAATTGATGAATAACTATTTAGCGGGGGCGGAATCTGTCTCTTTGCTAAGCGGGAATTCAAATATCCGAAACCGAAACTAAAAAATAGAGAAAAACAAAAAAATACCAATTTTTCAAAGTGAATTTTGACTGATTTAAAATGGCGCCAGCGCCGAACGCTGCCAAGGTGCCGAGTGTAAGAAAATTATTAAAAGGAACCGAGATAAATGAGTCATTCATTACTGGTTTAACCCGGTAATTCCCGTTGTTCCCTTCACCAGTTTTGAAGGATTTTATTCAGATAAACGAGGTCATCTCCGATAAGAAACTCAAAATGAAGTGAATACTATTCAGGATGATTTGAAAAAATTGTCTCGGCAGATTCAAGAATATGAAAAAAGTTATTTGGAAGATACAATGTACTACGGAAATGTTGTTATAGGATGGTCGGAAGAAGGATTTCAGAAAGCAGAAAAAGATAAAACTACCAAAAAAGTTGTCGATATTGACCCAGGTTAGAGTTTCCGGTCGATCGCCCGTGGACCCCCGAGGGGCCCTGACAAGTTGGATGATCAAACCCAGATGAGCCGAGATTACGGATGCGAAATGTCTAATATGATTATTTAGAGTTGAAGATTTTTTCGCGTGAAAAACCGTTTGAATCTGATAAAGACCAGGAAGAGGAACAGCCAGAAAAAGAAAACGGACCTCGAAAGCTGAGAAATCGAAATTAAAGAAAACGACGATTTGACACAACTTTAACTGCCTCATTTCGCTCCTTTCTATAATCATATGGTTGCCCTCATGGGCTGAACATTTGGAAATAAAGATTTGAACAGACGGGCCGAGAGTATTTTTGCAAAAAAATTTGGTGATTGAATTATAGCTGCATTTTATTTGAAGAGTGTTGGCAGTTTTTAAAAATTCCATTCGACTTTTGTGTCAATCTTTTCCTAAAAATAGGTTGTTTGATGAGACTGTTTGTGATATAAAGATGAGACTCGTACTAAGTCGTATTTGGGAGCCCTGGCTAAGCCAGGCTGGCTTACACTGTAGAAGTGTCACACATGTAAAGTGGTCCACTCTAATGTGTGATAATTCAATACCGGGTTTTACCCCCTATATTAGGACTCTCCGTCAGGGAGGTAAAAATATTTTGAAATTTTACCTGTATATCATCGTCAAACGGTTTATATAATTTCTTAAGTTTATCATGAATTTCTTGTGGAAAGTTTCGTCCTTTTGATCGGCCTTTTGAATTCTTCATGCAACGATTTTTGAGACAATAGAAATCTCTTTCTGCATCGAAAACAAAATAATCTTCATTTACTTGAACTTCAAGACCAAGAAACTTTTGAATTTTGATAATTTCCAGTGCGGGATTTTTTAATATTCCTGTTCCATCAACCAAAAGCAAATTTTCGCCAAAAAAATTTTTCCAATAATTGTAATACACCGAGTAGAATCCATCAGAGACGATCATATCTTTACAAACTTTATTTTTAATTAATTTTTAAGGACCAGATTTTAAGGCCAAAATTTCATGGTCAAAATTGAACATCGTAGTAAATCGAGTACCCCGATTTTAAAATATTCCGATTTTAAATCCCGGAATTCAACCTAAATATCTGGTTATTTTTATGGTACACCGCGAGCTAGAATAAAAGCCTCTGAGAGGCTGTCCAGCTGCCTGAAAAATAAATTCAATTCGATTCTAGCGCTCGAACCCTGCCTAGTTTTTGGATGAATCTTAATGTTTTGGCCCATATTTCCTGTGTTTTAAAAATTTAGAATCAAAATATTACATGTAAATTTTTACTCTGCTCGCTGGCCCTTAAACTTATGTATTTTGGTGAACAAAAATCATTCAAAAATTGAAAAAAATTGTTAGACACATTATTTTAGAATTGAAGTCAGCGGAACGAAATTTCATTGATCCGTTCTATCTTGACCAAATAAATTAATCTCCAACATTTCAGTCAAGTTTTGATATAAGGTAAAGAAAGTGACTCTTAAATTCGGCTCTCAGGTTTTGGCAAACAAATTGCTTTTAATTGTCAAGTGGTCGGCTTATTTCAAAGTGTTCCTAAGTGTGAGCTGCTTGAACTAAACGGAACCTCTTTACGCTGCATACGAAGTGCAATTCGAGCCATGAAATCGTCTTTGGACTCTGATGCTTTTACAATATCATCAATCATTGGCTTTATTAAGTTATTTCACACGCATTATATAACAACGGTTCATAAATTTCGATTGTCAAATCGATAAAAGTTGCTTGTTCATAAGATGCATAACTGGACAGAATTCCGAGAAATGGGCATACTCGAGAAGTGTGCCGGCAACAACTTTTTATGGGTAATTAGCCTTAGTATTGTGCTAGGATGTCTATGTTACGTACTAATTACGTAATAACTATCCTGAAGTTTATCGATGGTTGAATTTAGTTTAACAACAAATTCTTCAAACGTTGCACCAATTTCAGCTCGAATTCGACTCTTTTCAAATGTTATATTTTTAAATGCATCGCGTGTTCAGCATCAAATGTTAACTTGTAACAAAACCAAAAACACAGAGATTAAACATGTATGTTCTATCGAAAATGATTCGAATGAGTTCGGTATAAAGTTACCGTTTTTGGCCGACCGAAAAAGATAAAGTTACCGTTTCCGAAAGTTACCGTTTCTGAAAGTTACCGTTTTTTATAGGGTCAAAGTTACCGTTGCTAGAAAGTTACCGTTCTTTTTGGGATAAAGTTACCGTTTTTGAGGCATAAAGTTACCGTTTTGCCATAATGAGAATGAAAAACGGTAACTTTATCAAGGTCAAAGTTACCGTTTGTTGCTATAAAGTTACCGTTTTTAGGCACAAAGTTACCGTTTCTGTTTCAGAAAGTTACCGTTTGTGTCAAAAACTTATACGATTTCAAATTTTGTAACAATTTTCCTTTTTCTGAACGACTTGCATGTGGAGATATCTTGATAGTGTTCGACGAACGTTGTCGCACACAATAAATAGTACTTTTATGTTTGGATTCATTTCTTTTATTCTTCCTGGTACCTAAAACAAAATTATTGCGGACAACATATGATATGGAGGGCACCCATTAGAGTGAAACACCTGGCTTTGAACTTGCACACATTAGAGTGGAACACTTTCATGTGATTTTGCACAAAAATTGTTCCACTCCAATGTGTGCAAGTTCAAAAATGGGTAATTTACATATCGAACTTATTTTTGGCTATAAAAACGGTTCGAAACCGCTTCGCAAGCGTTCCGAACGTTTAAATCGATGCGAGAATTGCAAATCACATATATAACGTGGTTATAACGATATACCAACTTTTAGATTTTTATAATACGTCGGCGTCTTTTCAAATAAAATTTGACCGGGTTGACTTCTCATAGATCGTAATACCGATTAAAGTAATAGGTTTCACCCAACCAACCGGTTTTCAATATTTTACTTGGTTGTACCTTAACAGTCACGCTTCAAAACAGTTGATTACCCGATGTTTCAAGCTCGTTCATTTCACCAAGAGTCGTGATTGTAGCTGACTGACCGGTTATTAGACTTAAGTTATATCTTAAAACCTTCGGTCCCAGCTCAAAATCTCAATTTCTGGTTCTCATTTCCGGTTATTGCCAAATGACTCTTTGGTTAAAACAAACCATCTTGGAGCGTGACAAGGAGACTAATTTAAGGTCATACCGTATGCCCATACGATACTCACAGTATCATTTTAAATAATAATTTATGAAAACCGGTACCCATATCAAATAATTTTGAATGCTGTCTGAGGAAAGTCGATGTTGCTGATGTACCACATTTCATAACACCA
>SCLD01012642.1:0-18846 GCA_004367895.1 Oikopleura longicauda
GTCCATGAAGTGCTCCTTCTTTTCTGATGACTTGCGATTCTTCCACTTGCCCCAAATACCGGCCCATGTGGCTTTGGTAAACTGGAGAAAGATGTTGCCGGTCGGTTTGTGTACAATGTAGTTCTTGCGCCCCAAGACAAACGCGCCAATGGACACCAGCATCAAAACAGACGGCACAAGGAAAGCAATGAAAAAACAATCGTCACGCTCAAAACACTTTACTTTGTCCCGTAATACAGGCGACACAAAAGTTGAGATCAAGGAGCCGGCATTGATTGATGCGTAAAAGAGCGAGAAGAATCCGGCGAACTGCTCGCGGCCAACCTCATTCATGCTGAACTGATCGCCACCGAGCGAGGCGACGCAAGGCTTGATGCCACCAGTGCCAATTGCAATGGTAAACAGGGCAATAAATGTTAGTGCTTGATTGACGACGCCTGGGTCTGTCTTGTCTTCTTTCTCGGTAATGGACGGAATCGCCGCCACCGCCATCAACGCCATTCCAAGGGAGTATACAATTGACAACACCAAAATGGTTTTCACCTTGCCCCAAAACGAATCAGCAATGATGCCGCCAATAAGAGGGAAGAAATAGCATAGCGCAATAAAAGAGTGGTATAGAATCGTCGATAAGTCGTCATCAAAACCAAGAAATTGTTTCTAAAACCACCAACTCAAAAATGTCGCCGAAATAATGAACTCACCAAAAATATGACCAAGATTGCGTGCATGCCTAGAATGCGTAACGTTCACAGAATTCATTACCAAGAATAAAGAATACATACCATAGAATGCGTAGCGCTCACAGAACTCATTGCCAAGTATAAAGAATACATAGTAGGGATATGGTGTATCCTTTTCCATCTGAAGCCGCTCCGGCGACTTTTCATTATCTTTCTTGGCCATTTTGGCACTCTAATAATCTTAAAAGTATGCTTCCTAACGAACTTATCACAGGGCAAACAGACAAATATTTAGATGTTTAAGTACGGTACCCGCAGCATATTTTAAACTTATCCTTAACTAAGTATTCGATATTTTACGTCATTTAAACACCTTCTGCTTAATCTCATCATGTGTTTATTTCTTGATGCACTGGTCCCAGTTCACCAAAGCCTTCACTTTAAACGCTTCATTTTGCCAAAAACCTTGAGACTAAAAATGAAGTTAAACATACTTTTCGGTGGCGTTTGTGCAAATCCGTACGCACATCTGTTTCCTGAGATTCGCGTCTCAATTGCTGCGTTTGAATGTTTTACATGTCACGGAAACAGCTATCAAGAATGCCAGAACCGGGGCGCAATTGGTAACTAGGCAACTTGAACCTTACGGATTTGTTGACACCGTATTCAGAGGCGTGTCCCCAAATGCACGACGATAATGAGAACACATGGAGCTGCGGCATTTCAGAGCGCAAATCAAACGGACTCGTCACCGAGGTCAGCATGGGCTGTAGACAAACGAAGCAGTGTCAACGCGAGTGGCGAGCCAATTTCATTTGCACCAATTGTTTCAGGTGAATTAACTTCGTTGACGATGTTTTCGAAACTCAATTACGTTTTTGTTAAATACTGAGTGCAGTATAAACTTTGGTAACATTTGCCTTCTAGTTGGCACAGGGGCGACGACTTCGGAGCTCGTACATTTGAGTGTTTCGGTTCCAACTTGTCCCACTGTCGACAATGTTGCGGAACGACAAAATGCAACGAGACATGGCCTTTTGCCGTGATTGATACAGAAGCTGAATGGAGCTCAAATGCCGACCATCGCTACATTAATCACCATGTTAACTAACCCTTATCCCCTCTTTTATACTGTAAAGTCAATCAATACACCACAAATTTTCAGACACTTTTTGTGGCTTCAGGCATAAATGCACATATTTTGACACATAAATATTTGTCTGCTCTGAGTTGAAGTTCAGTTTGTTTTGTTAGTTTAAGAACTTTGAGAAACAAAACAAATGCGCATAGCAGGAATAGTCAGCGTACTGCTAGCCAGTGTCCACTCATGGCGCATGGAATGGATGGACGATGTCAACGACGTTTTCCAGCAGTTAGATAAACTGCCTCGAGCTGTTTATCATCCGGCACCCGAAGTTGATATGAATGTGACGGAACTTATAATTTATAATGGATTTGATCCGGATGTGTATAGCGTCGAGACGTCGGATGGTTATATACTCGGTTAGTGATCATTTTCTTGCGTTAATCCATGTCAAAACCCGCTCGTTCCGAATTTTAATCAGTACTCCCAAGAGCTGTTTCGCATTCGCGGTGATAAGGATGCTTATTTGCGGTAACGGGAATGACAAATTGACTGTGAGTGACAAACGTACGTTTTAATGTACTGGTAGCACTAGAGATTCAACTTGTCAAGCCCGTCGTACGTTACAACATGGGCTCCTATGCGATGCAAGTTCCTGGTTGCTAAATACAGCCAATCAATCACTAGCATTCACGCTAGCAGCGCGCGGCCATGACGTATGGTTGGCGAACTCTCGGGGCACCAAGTATGGGTTGAGGCATGAAACGCTGACACCGGATGAATCTGAGTTTTGGGATTTTTCATTTGAGGAAATGGCTTCTTACGATTTGCCAGCCGTTGTCGATTTAATAACAAACTGCACAGGGAAGACCATTCACTTTGTTGGTCACTCGCAAGGTGAGTACAATGGTAAACTGACTTTACAAAGGATTAGGTGGCATGATATCACTCGTGGCGTTAAATGAGCAGCCCCGTTTGGCAAATTCAATTGCAAGTATAAATCTCCTGGCGCCAGCTGTTTATGTCAATCATGAAAAGGCACCTCTATTACGTACCATTGCGCGGTTCCTCCCGATAGCGCGCATTTTGTTTGGCACCAAAGACTTCGGCCAGATACCGCCATTGGTGGACGCTATTCTCAAGTCATTCTGCACGGATGATGACATCCTATGTGCCAAGCGATATAAGGGTTTGACATGAGTACGTTTACATTCAGATTACATCGCTTAATCGTGTGTAATCGTATTCTACAAGTTACGAAAACTAACAACTATGTTTAACCGCGCTCTAAGTTACTGTTTTTATTGACCGGCCCGAGTAATGGCCATCTCGATACAGGCTAGGGTCGCCCAACTTTTTGATCAATCAAGTGGCACTCTGTCAACGACCTTGATAAAAAGAACGAACAGCTATTTATATGACCCATACGAGCACGACATCGGTGAAAAATATGGAGCACTTTGCCCAGAATTTGATCAGACCTGGGTTCCATCGTTTCGATTACGGGTGAGCGCCAATCGCAATGAACTTGATCTGATAACTTTTTTTAAATAGGCACCGTGAAAACATGAGGCGATATGGGACGGTAAAAATTTCAAGAAAAAAATGAGTTATCAAACTTAAAACCACGATTAGTCGGGTCCCGCACCAATTGAGCTAAATTCGATGGCAAATGTACCAGTGCGGCTTTGGTATGGTGAGAGTGATTATCTCGTTGTCCCTGTCGATAGTGAGCGGCTCATCCGACAACTTGGCTTATCGGAGCAACAAGCGACTAAAGTTAACTATAATTTGGCATTGACAAATTCAAAAAGTTGAATCAAATGTAAATTTTCAAAATCATTTGTAACCCACTTGTCAATGCCTCCTCCAAGTCATTTGGATTTTATCTGGGCTAACGACACGTACGAAATTATTTATAGTGCAATTTTTGAGTAATGTTTCAAATAAACAAATTAACATCGTAACATTGCGGGTAAACATAGCAACAATACTCAGGGATCGTCATTTACCGCAATTATTTTGACAAAGAAATTTGTTAAATTGCTGTGCTTGGGCTTGAGTGAGTGCTGTGAGTGGCGTTGGTGGCGGTGGTAGTGGTGGTGGAGTATAATCGACTGTGTTAACGGGTTAAGTTGACCATTTTACAAAGATAAATGGTTCGATCTTTAAGCCAGGTTTACAAAGCAAGCGAGCATGTCAACCCATAACTCGTGACCTCAGCCCCGCTAGTTGAATTGTAACTTTATTTTGTGTCAATTCAATACCGTGTTTGTTACGCGTCCCGCTTCATCTGGTTGATGTCCAAAAATAGTTTCAAGTGTTTAACATTGTTATAAGTAACATCTCCTTGCCCGGGCCCGAGTCAGACACAGGCTTGTTATCACACACGACTGACATTTGTGTACAAAGTGTCTTGTTAGGTTTTATAGCTTAACAAGACTGCTTATAGTTGTTCTATTGAGCCGAATACTACAAACGCCAGTGAAAATTATAGTCTTGTTGCCTTTCTGTTGTTTTTTCCTTTGCGCATAGTTCACCAGCCAAAGAATGTTCGCTAACAGATTATCTAGATTTAAGCCGTGCAATTATGGGTGCCCGATCAAGTAAAGTGGCCGCGTTGTTCTTTGGTGCTGTTGATACAATAAACGTACTCACGGGACGACGTGCCGTGTTTTATTTGTTTCATCAACAAAATAAGATGTCTTTATTATAAAAATCGAAAAGCGGCGGAATTCGCCAACCATCGGACTGACCACAGACAAATGATAATTTTGGTACAAAGATAAATCATTTTGATAAGCGACATGTACCTGCCCCGTCACTGCCAAGTAAAGATAAGCGCGTTTTGCATAACAACTGATTGATTTTCTGTAGGCTGGTTTTTAAAATCGAACAAAAAAAAATTATGGACTAAAAACCACACATAGGCAAAATGAAAAGCCATAATGCGTGGTATGTGGCTCGTCAAGACTAGAACCAAAAATAGAAACGGAATGCCGTATTGTCAGCTATTGTAATTATTGACCTGCCAAATTCACTACTCTCTCTCCCCGTTTTTTGGCGTCTACGTTCTGATTATGAGAAATCGACAGTCGCAACAGTCTAGTACACTTTGCTCCCCTCTCTCTCTCGTCACTGAGAAAGTCAAGGCTAGTTATTTTTCGGTCCCTGAACGAGCAATTGAAAATGAAGTGGTCGGCCGTATATATGCACTGTCGCCACAATTTTTGTGGCCAAAATAAAAGTGCCCGTTATTTTATTGTTATCGGTTATAGCATTTCAACCAGATGGTTGAAAATAGTTTTGCGGGATTGACCTGACTTTAGTTGTTTAAAGTTTACTCACATACACACACCCGCACACCAAGGAGGGGTGGTATATAGAAAGCGGTTAAAATTCAATATGCAAAGAGAAACGTCCTTCATATTCAATAGCGGAGTTCGCCACATGCGAACAAGTGGGCCCGTCGATGTAGTATATAATCCCATGTTTAATCATTTCATGTTTCAATTGTACCCAGACAGTCTAAGCTTAACCGTTAGTTCATTTGGGATTATTTGTAAATGACCTAGCTTCCAAGTGTCAAGTAAAATTGGCACACACCACGTATGCTGCTCATGTGTGGTGAGTCTATGGTGGTGGTGGTGATGGTGGTGCGTGTGTGTGTGCGTGTCGGTGCGAGGGCGAGAGACTAGTGGTGCAGTAAAATTCGTATTTTGAGTAATAACTTTGTCGTAATTCCGAAAATGAATATTTTTAGTATCGAAATTCGCCTCCGGCATCATGCAATGATGATACCATACCTATGGAACGGCCCATGACGGGGTGGTGCGTGATGGCGGCGGTGGTGGTGCTATCGAAAAGAAGGGCCTTGAGAATGGAAAAAAAGAGATGGTTTTAAACAGAATGCAACCACGAATCACTCGTTACCACACTATGTCTGACCGATCGCAGGCGAGATGCGTTCAGCAAACTTGGCATAAACGATCACTTAGTAAAGTCGAGTATCTACATGGGTAACCTTGACTAAGGTCACACCCTGTACTAATGTTCTCGTTTTTTTCGTCGAGAGCGTCGAAAGAGAGTGAGAGAGAGTAAGTGGAAGCGAAAACCGAAATCGCCTCGAGTAATGCACCAGACTTCTCTTTCTTTCTTTCTGTCTCTCGGCTCGTGTCACGCTCGTAATGGATGGCCTATTCTCGGTAAGGGTGATGTGCCGTTTTTTTGCCGTTCGACAAAATGTACATGAAAAAAATAGAAAAACGCTTTTAGGTCGAGTAATTGGAAGCGTTTTCTCCAGCTGCCCCGATGGCTGATATTAACTATTTTATGAAGTTTATCAGACAGCCAGCTGAACGAGCTGTTGAGTTGCATATTCCATAATGCGTTAACCCTCAGTAGTGTATCTCTATGTATTATTCTCTCTCTCTTTTTATCTCTACTGTCAAAGTTTGCCAGCTTTTTAAACTCGTTTTTCGTATTTTGTGCATTGATCGGTATGATGCTTGGTGTGCATGAGAGAATGGGGAGTATGGAGGGGTGGAGGTGCTCGTCTCGTATACGCCATCTAGAACATAAAAACCAAACATACACCACCACCATCAACACATACACCACACAAGCACACGCACACTAGTACCTGCCCCACCTTCTTATTATCACCGAACATGCCGGGTTACGATGCATGCGAAGAGTACTAGACCACTATATACGCGTGACACGAAAACGTCAATTTATTATTTCACTCTCAATGTCAAGTTTACTGATCGATCAAACGATGAAATGCCAATAAGGCATCCATTGGATTCGGCAATAGACGCAGCTCACGAATACGCACATCATGGAAGTAGTAGCGATAACCTTTTGTTCTGCTTTAAACGTCAAGTCCTTATGTTAAGCACCATGCATCGGCGCGGACGAATACTAATAAAGAGGTTAGGAAGCGCAAAAAAGTGTCCGTATCCAGATGCGGCCAAGTGGATAACACTTAAAACTGTATTAAAGCAGGCTCTCCCTTTGAATCGGTACGATTCCTTCTCGGGCCGCTCGTGATGACCAGCCACGCGTTTCTCAACCCGTCCATCATCGAGTTGATAATCATAGATTTGGGTGATGACGCCAGAGTGCCAGCGGGTGCTAAAGGAGACTTAGGGGAACACTATAATTGCCACAGTACTTACGCCATTTTGTCCAATCCATCGATTTTATAGGTTCCCTGAGGGAACAAGACGCGTGTCCCAATCCCGATTAAATTGGCTGACGGCGCGTTATTAAGTGCGAGCTCGTCATAACTTAACAATTAAACATTACTTTAGTAAATAGTGAACTGCGAGGTCACCTGTGATGCAAGTTATCTTCACTGCCGTCTTCCCATTTGACCTCGTATGATTCGGCAGCGATGTCAATATTGACGACAACAGCGGCAAAGTACTGGTGTCCTTCATACTTGCAAATGACTTGATCGTTGATGCTTGGAACTAAGATTTCACTTTCCATTTCATCTTCATCGAGAGTAACATCATCATCAAATTCTTCTTCCAACTCCTCGTCATCTGATGATTGTGCAGCGGCGAACACCTCTGTATCATCGAGATTATCAGACAGTTTGAACATGACATTGACAATGGAGTTCGGTGTCAGATTAATTTCACTAAGAGTCTGGGTATGAGTATATTGAACGCGTTTTTTCCAGTTCTCCCGCGGCTGACGGGGATCTGCAATTTGGATGCTTAACCGTTGATTTGCACGCTTAATTGCGAAGTGCTGCTCAATTAAATCATGAAGATACGAGACTTGTGTTTTCGCACACAACTCTTTGTACTCGGCCGGATTAGCTGCCAGCGTAATTGTCTTTTCATCTCCATTGAATGGCACAAATGTGATTTCAACGCCGTCGCCATGGACATTCATTGAACTTGAATTTTCCATTTTTTTCGGTGCTGTACCGCCACTCTGCTTCCACACTGATCCCCCACCTCTTGCTTTGAGGTTTGCATCCTTCATCGGCCGAGGTAGTTGCTGACCTGGTGCAGCTCCCGGGGCCGGTGGTGGTGGCGGTGGAGGCCCTGCAGATGCCTTCAGTGGTGGTGGCGGTGGTGGTGGCGATGACGTCGGTGCCTTCGGTGCAGCCTTTTTCTTTCCTTTCTTCCCTTTCCTAATCTTTTTCATGGTGACTTCTCTCAGTAATTTGCCTGGCACTTTGTTGACTATTTGATCGACGTAATCGCAAGTCTTCTTGATTTTCTCGTCAAACATGATTGACTGCTCCGATGCCATCCAACTTGACTTGATTCCCTGGAAGTCGACAATCGTATCCAACTCTGAAACAATCATCCCAATTGAGGTCTGTTTCCACTCGGTTTCCTTAGCACCAACCAAAAGTGCGACAATTGGTTTCTTTAACGAGCGCGCTGCGAATTGAAACTCCATTCGACAGTTTTGCGAGTCGGCATACTCCTGCGAGACACAGGCGACAATCACTTTCGCCTTAGCAAGTGAGCCGGCAATCTGTTCAAAAATGCTTTGCTGCGTACCACTTCCCGCCATTCTTTCTGTGTCGATCCATACTGGCCGACCAAGTCGCTTTTCAAGCTCACGCTTGATCAGTCGAGGATCCGAGAGTTTATGTCCGACGACATCAGACACTTGATTCATTTGAGCTGCAATTCGCGAGTTTTTCCAACAATACGATAAGAAAACATCACAGTCACCTTCTTTGATTGACTGTACATCGCCAGTGGCAAGTTTAATCCCATCATAAAACGGCTTGATTGCACTAGCTAGTTGAGATAGCATTTGCGGTTGGACGGCTTTATCCTTAAAATGGATGTACAACTCGCCAGCAATGAGCAAGCCAACCACGCTCATCATCCATTCGAAACTTCCGGCTCCAACCACAATTGGAATGACGACTTTGGCGCCGTGTTTCTTGGCATAAATGAACTCATCAACACAGGCTTTATCGTTGACATATTCGTTGCTCAGACATGCGACGAACACTTTGCACTTGCGAAT
Source organism: Oikopleura longicauda (assembly GCA_004367895.1). Lineage (NCBI taxonomy): Eukaryota > Metazoa > Chordata > Appendicularia > Copelata > Oikopleuridae > Oikopleura > Oikopleura longicauda. The sequence goes on from SCLD01012642.1 coordinate 8,785, forward strand.
GTTCTGGGCAATGGCCTTCGGGTTGGCCCGTGTCTCGTCGGACTTCACGGTGCAGTTCATCATGTCCAATTCGCGTTGGATATCGCGTGGATCAACCAGATCTTGAATGGTAGCTTCGCGATATGAGGGTGGCATTGCGAGATTTGGATTAGACTTGAGCTCATCGGAGAGTAAGAAGGAGGGACAATCCATTTTGCAGTATGACAAATATATATCAACTGTTGACTCGTCAATGCCTGTTCCGTCATGGGAGTCATTGAACAGGTCCGTCGCGTCCATTATGTCGTATACATTTGGACTGAGCCGAAACATATCGGCCGTGTAATTGACAAATTCGTAGCTGTAATCTTTGAACGTAATCCATTTGCCATCTTCAGCGCCTTTTGTATGATGCCCACGGTACAGCACACGCCCATTTGTCACTTTACGTCCTGTGATTATGCCCTGATGCCATCGTACACCGGCTGATCGCGTCACGTTCTCCACTTCTGCCGCTCTATACTTGCCTTGTTCGAAAAGGACCAACGTACCAATGCCTATCAAACTTTCGTCAGGTGCCTCATCAAGGGCAATGTTGGCGAAATCAATCACACGCCCCGTTGGATCATTGTCATCCCAGTCAATCGTATACTGCTTCTCGTCGACGTTGTACTCGACAACAGTGGCAGTAAAATACTGCCACTTTGACTGGCCCCACATACAAACTACATGGTCACCGAGTTTTGGCACGCGTGATTTGATTTGATTCTTTTTAATTTGGCTCGTGCCACTGTGAATGGTGTCATCCGCTGACATTGCAGCTACCATTGGTTTCAGCTGCATGAGCTCTTCAAGTTTCTTCTTTTCTTCTTCCAAAACGCTCGACGCCTGCCTGAGGCTGATAATCTCGCGATTCTTTTTCGACATTTCTTGATCAAAATCCGCCTTCAACATCATAATTCGGGTTTTAATCTCGTGAACGATCTTTGTTTGTAGTTTGATCATTTCAACCGCATCCGTCATTGTCTTCAATCCCTCCAATTGATTCTTCTCGTCAACTGACACATTCGACAGTTTCAAAATTTGTTTCAATTCAATCAACGCTTTCGTTTGGGCGTTAATCTCGCCCATTGTTTTCTCTGATGCCATGTTGGCCCCGGCACTGGCCGCCTTCTGCAAGTTAACTGCATTGGAGGCAACTTTGTTCCACTAGGAAAAGAAAATGCTTACTGCTTGACAAACAGTATTTATACCTTTTTGAAGGGTCTCATGTTTACCTTTTGTGTCGTCTGCTTGTTGCCCATTCTTCGCGTAAATGTCTTTCTGTAAGATGTCTCCAGGACGATTTAACGAACAAAAGAATGATGTCATTCGATGGTTACGACGCGTGCAATTAGTGTGTGAATAAGATTGATATGTGTTCAAAGTTTGTTTAAGCAAACTACTATCGGCGAGGGCCGGATACTTGACACAATACTACGAACAAATTACTCATTATCATGGTCAATTACAGTAATGACTGAATTTAAAATATGCGATAGAGTAACACTGTCGTAAAGTCGTTATCAAACATCAGAAACTGCAATAAAAGTTTTATCTAACAAATGCATGACACAGTTTCGGCACTTCCTGGTGTAACAGATTCTTTTCCGTCCGTTCCATTACAATCATGAAGTTATTCGGATGCCCCCAAAAGGTCACAAGTTCCTGTGCGAGATGAGACTAGAAGTAGTTTAAACTTTGTCGACTATTTGAATTATTATATTTATAGAGCCGGTTTTCGTCCTTCCAGTCTCAAACGTCAAAATGCTCAAGGTAAGTGACACATTTCAAAAAAAATTAAACTTGACTTTTTCTTTAGCTCGCCGTTTCGATCGGCGTCTTGTTTCGCGAGACTGCGGCAATCAGGTGCATTGTATGCAGTGAGACACAAGATCATCATGGCAATCCCATCGCCAGCAGCGACCAGGGCAGTGGCTGCTTCACTGGCAAATTGGACAATGTCGAAGACTACCTGTTAGAGTGTCCGTCAAGTCAACCCTACTGTGGCGTCGAGTTCTTTGCCGATTGGTTCCCGCGCGGTTTCCAACAATTCAGTGTGCGCCGCGGGTGCCGCTCCCAGCCAGCACCGGCCGATTGTACCAGCAGTGCTTTGCCAGGCTTTCAATACAAGGATTGCTACACGACATGCGACAATGGCGACGGATGCAACGATAAAAATGATGTATTCAGCAAGGCGACGGAATTGAATGAAGATGGGCGCCCACGAGAAATTGATTGCCTATCGTGTTCAAGTGACTTTGACACTGAGGCTGATGTGAATGGAAAGCCATTTTGTTACACCGAAGGCAATCCACGCTCGTGCCCAGTTTATGCTAATGCTGGCTGTTTCAAGTCCAAGGCTTTGGTCGATTTTGACGATGCCAGAGAGAACGAGGAGCATTACTACAAGGGCTGCTCGACATTCAAACTCAAGGACGGCTGGACCGAAGATCAACCAGAGTGCTCAAATGCGTTGAACGACGGTGCCCACTGGTTGATGTGTGACAACATTTGCCAAGGGGAAAAGGACAAGCCTTGTAATGTCGGATCAACAACAGGTGGAACCAAAATGTGTTATACGTGTGAGACCATGGTCAACCAAGCAGGCGACATGGTTGGCTGGGGTGACCCGTCGTGCCTACTCAACCCACATCAATACCATCTCGAAGTGTGTGATCAGGATCAGGACGTTTGCGTGACTCAATTTAAAGCCGAGTGGAAGTTGCTTGGCGAACAGCACTATACGATGCGCCGCGGTTGTGGCAAATCGACTGAGATTGAGGCCGATTGTCTTCAAATTGATGCGCGAAATTATAAAGCGAAAGAATGTATCAAAATGTGTCGCGACTTGAACGCAGCGGGTTGCAACAATGGCACAGAAATCTTCAATGAGTTTGCTGGTGATGCTGTTGAAACTTGTCGAACATGCTCGGATCATATTTTTGGAAATCAAGCGAGCACCGATTGTGCTGCATTCGAGTCAACCAGTCAAGAGTGTCCTATTTATGCTCGACAAGGATGTTTCAGCTCTCGGTTTGTCTACGACACAAATGCCGATCAAGAGTCTGACACGTACCACGGCTGCTCATCTTTCCGAACACGAGGCGACGGCAAAGAGTGTTTCAATGTTAACGTTGATGATGGGTATAATCGTGGTGAAATGAAAACTACTTGCAAGGAGACTTGCGTGACTGATGATTGCAACCAGAAAATAACTGACATAATCGACGGACAAGATTCTCTTCATTTCTGCGCTGTGTGTACTGTTCGCATGGATCACTTCAACAACACGGTCGGTGAGGGTGACCCGCGCTGCTGGGGCGAGAATGTTCCATCACAATTCTATACCGCGTGTGAAGAAGGTCTCAATTTCTGCGTCACTGATATCGAAGTCGACTGGGCGGCACGGGGCGATCAAGTAACCACGCTTAGACGTAGCTGTGCAGCAACACCAGCGCCAACTACATGTATGCAGGGAGCCGTTCAAACGTGGCAATATAAAGACTGCTCCACCACTTGCTCGAACAATCTTTTGACAGCGTGCAACACTAACATGTATGATACCGCGCTGCTTTTTGCGCGAGACGAGTGGGATCATCATCAGCACTCGTGCTACAATTGCGAGACACATTCTACTGGTGAACATCCGAACGACTGTGGCCCAAATACAGGACCAATCGGTGGACCCGAGTAGGTTCAATTTTAGGCCACAACCACTGATATTTTCTTTAGGGCCATTCGAAACATTGTCAACTGTCCAAAATATGCTGATTATGGTTGTTTCACGTCAATTGTGCAACATGAGGAAGGTGGAGAAATGATTGAAGACATCATCCGTGGTTGCTCAACATTCGACCAAGAGTACGCATGCAGTGGATGGACTGAACGACAAATCGACGATAATGGCATGCCTATTGGTGTGGTTGAGTGGAATGCATGTAAAGAAGCGTGTTTTGAGTCCAACTGCAATCAAGATCAGGCCATTGTTGCTGGTGACAACCGATGCTACACGTGTACTGCACAAGTTGATAGTCATGGAGATCCATTTGGGGTTGGCCAAGGAGCCTGCTTTTCAAGTGACATGTCCACTCTTGACAACAGTTTGGTGCTTGACTGCGGAAAAGACGAGTACTGCCTAACCGATATGGAGGTCGACTGGTTGCCAATGGGCGATCAGATAACGACAATAAGACGACGATGTGCAAAAGAAGAAATTGTCCCGAAATGTGAAACATCAGTGTCGAATGGCTGGGCAATGAAAGACTGCTTCACAACATGCAAAGGAGCCCTGTGCAATGATGACTTATCTATTGCCAATATGCTCAGCGATGACGTCGTGTCAGAGTGCTACAGTTGCAAATTTAACGAGTTCACCGCCGGCGACAGCCATAACGACACGATGAACTGTAAACTATCGCCAAAAGATGAAACTATTCAATCCTGTCCAGTGTGGGCCTCTGCCGCCTGTTTTGTCGCTGATGCCGTGGTCCGTACTGAAGAAGACGAGGACTTAGTCAACATCTTCCGCGGTTGCAGTACGTTTGGCGCCGACCTCTTCGGTGATATGATGAAGTGTTCGACACTTACTGTCGATGTGGCGGTGGACACACACGACCCGTACCGAGCGGAAGCGTCAACATGCAAGCAAGTGTGTGCTGATGGAGACGACTGTAACAACATTCGCTACCCAGATTACAACCCGCCACAAGAGGACTGCCCACCATGTGAAGGGTCTGGTGTTGTTCATACTGCTCTTGGATTGTGTTTAATGATGCTCATTGCACTTTAAATAAAGTCTCTGCATCATATCAACGGTTTTTGTATTTATTACACTTTACAAAGGTACATAAATAATTGTACATATATAAATTAACTTTTCATCATCCATTCTGATGATAAAATTTCATGGAGCCGTGGCCTTGATGATGGCTTTGCCGATAACAATTTTGAAAGTAATTTTGTTGCCGGCTTTGACATGTTTGACTCGTCATGCTATTTGAACATTTTAGAATCTGGCCAAGCTAAATTAGAACTAACCTTTTTGCGCATACCGCTTACAATACTTTGTTGGGTATCAAACGGGATATCACCAATTAATAGTACATACAAGAGAATGCCAATCGTCCATGCCGTCGATGTTTCTGCCGCGTAATGTTGAGTGGTGTAATACTCAGGCGGGAAAAACTCGGGCGTGCCCATCAGCTCTGTGTACGTATCATTATCTGAATGATGCGTCGCACAACCAAAATCAATCAGCTGCGTTTCGAGCGTCATCGTATCAACCAGAATATTCTCGTCTTTGATGTCGCGATGGAATACACCGCGTTTCTGCAATTGTAGCGAGCTTTCAACAACTTGGCGAATAATAATTCGCGCCGCTTCCTCACCAAGGGCGCCATACTGGGCAGATAGCTCGAACAAGTCAATAGAACGCGAATTGCGGGACAAGATCAACACCCAGCTAGTTCGCCTCTCGTACCAGTCGAGGAGTGAGCATACGCCCTTGACGCCAGTTGACTTCAGATGAAAGTAGATCTCGGGTGGCAGATCATTAATGTGGGTTGTGATGCGCGACTTTGGTATTTGCTTCACTACTACCGGCAACATATCGGACTTGCGGGTGCCTGAATGAATAATTGTCATTTTAAGTTTTAAAATGATCGACTATACCAGTATAAATGACCCCGTTGGCCGAATTGTTTAATAGCTTTTCGACCAAGTATTTGTCTTTGAATTCTCTATTCTCTTTTTCATAACTGATTTTTGATGGCGATTTCGTATCCGACGAGTAACCGTCATCAGTCGTCACCGACTCGCGTGAAATATTTCTGTTCATACTCTGGTTATTTGTGTAACTCGTTTTTCTCGGTAATCGGACACACACGACTCGCTTATAAATGGAGGACTAGGGGCGGCGACAAATATGCGGGGCGCTGTTTGACCGTCCTAGCTGCGTGTCGCCCCAGTGAGAGTGTACTCCCTAGTTTTGCTCTTCAACGGGTCTCTCTGTCTGTCCGAATTACGTAAATGAATGCAACAGTTAAACGGTTAAAAGCGATGGCCGCGGCCAATGATGTGGTGTTTAGCTCAATTGAGTTTAGAATCTACATCACCAGTGCGTCAAGACAAAACCGATTTCCAACTCAGCGAAAATCGCAGCATTAGTCAAGTTTGAACGCGAACCGAACTTTTGTGTAAAGTAAACAAAAATAATGGGCTATTATTTAATGATAATTAAAATGCATGATGTAAGAACAAAGTGTTTAGTGGACGGAACAAATCATCGATACACTTTTATTTTATTGGATCATCCAATTTGGACCTAGACAAGTCAGACCACCACAAATAAAAATCATTCGATGGTCGTAATCATTAATTTGTTTCAAATAAAAAAGTTATCAGGCCCCATCAACTCCGTCCTGTCATTACATTATCGCCGCAACAAAAACAATTCTTTGATTATCATGACAAAAACTAGACTCAATACATCCGAATGATGCCGCATTCACGGCTAGAGGCACACAATCGACATCAAAGGAGACGTATCCAAGTGGGGGTGAAAACAGAACCATCCGAGAAAATAAACTTTGCTTGATGCGCCTAATTGAAAGTTTGAATGCCGGCAACAAAAGAAAGTCACTTTACTTTGACACGAATGATCCTGACTGATACGGGGCCGTCCTTCTGCCCGTTATGAGAACTGCAGTTTTTTACTTTCTTGTAAATCGAACGGAACCACACACAACGCGGAATTGATAACTGTCGATCAAACGACAAATTACTTGCTCGGCCGCCAATTAATCCAGTTATTGACCGTATAAAATGCATTTTGGCTAGTACACGCGTAGTTTTGAACGTGGTCATCTTCAAAAGGGCGAGGCGAGCGGGTTGGGCCATAAACACAAAATGAGAGCACTGTTTGAAATACGTTCACATAAATGCATATTATACTTTTTTTGTAATTCGTTACAAAACGCACTGGACGCTGCTGGCACGGAGCCAAAAAGAGTGGTGGAACGTTAATAATGAGATCGAGGGTGATAATCGAATTGTCACGATTCAAGTTCAACGTAACGATTGTGACGTAAAAGAAGAAAACCGATAATTGTAATTCAATTTTTGGGTAAACCGCTCGTTTGCATGTCTCTTCCGTTTCCGACATTCGATAGAGCCGATAAAATTGGGTCACAATATAGAGCAGTATATGGACCGATCAAATACAATTTCGTTCTGATTTTTGTCCTTTGGATTATGCCAAATATTTGACGAACAATACAACGGCCATAAATCCAAGCCGCCATACGTATTTATCAAACAATATATTATCGGCTATTTACTCTCACCTGGACAAAGAGAACCGAGAGAACTCGGATTTGTGTGACTGATAACTGGTGAATGGAACCTATTCATGATTCCACAATAAACGAGCTAATCGGCCTAAAACAGATTTGTACTTTGTATTCATGGAGCTCGTTTCCAGCTCACCAGATCCGAAAAGAACCTTCTTCATTCGATAATGAGCTGGATTAAGTGGCGATTAGTAGCACGCGTGATCCATGATTCTGATCCCTTCCAAATGAAGGTTAATAACAAACGACGATGCATTTTTAATACGTGATTGAAACAGACTATCTCAATCGTGTCCCAATCATTGACCCTAATGATCAAACCTTAAAGGAGAAATGTGTGCTCATCTCTTGTTTGTCTGCAAAACACAAAGGCAAAACTTGATTTGTCTGCGAAAGCAAAATGTGATCCCCCGGCTGTTCCCATCATTCCAATCACGTTGAACTAATCTGTCGCCATGTTGCTTATTCAACGTGAGGGCTATTTTCGCCACAATTTAAAGAATGTCGGAACCATCTTCGAGTTTGACCGATCGGTGATATATATTTGACCCTGATCAAGATGGCTCGTTAGTTTTTAAGAGGTCGATTTGATCCTGACCTTGGTCCATAAACGGCTTCAATGGTCGATCATGATTGATTCCCATGTCCGACAAATCAAATACATGTACATCGCATAATTTGTCGCACAAAAACTGGTTGACTAGTCGCCGGCGACTTTTGCGTCATCATAGCGTATCAAAGTATTGGCAACACATGGTCCGGTTTTTGTCATGTAATTGCGCGAATTATGCGTTTGATGTCGGCGTGCTCATTACATAGACCAGAAACAACGATGATGAGTTTTGGCATAGTACAGCATACTTGAGCCCAACCGGCTGGAAAGATAAATTAAGTGGCTTGGCAATCGGTACCAATTGTTTCGCTAATCCACTTCCTCAGACAAACTAGCTCTGTTTTAATTGTGTATCTTGAAATAACCAAATGTACATGCATAAGTCCGGAAAGACTTTTCTTTACTCATGATTTAACAATCACTATAAAAACAGAATAATGAAGCGTAAACCATGTTTATGATGTCATTATGGGTACATTTATAGCCTCAAAAATCTAGGTTAATTGCTCGAGATTGAAATCACCACCAAACCGATGATGTCTTCACTATGGACAGTTTCGTCATGTTTGTCAACTTTGATTACGTTAGGACATTCCCCGTCTTTCACCGCAAACAGCATGTTTAAGGCGAAAACGGATTAACAAAGTCGATAAATTAGGTAAGTAGGTGCACTTGAGCACGAAAACGTGAGGATTTTTCTGTTCTAGAGTTGACAGCCACAATTACACGCTCACTGTGTATACTTGCATTGGTCACACCAACTTAGTTTTTGTCTATAATCACAGCTGGGGACTTTTTTTGTTAGTAAGAGGACAGGTGATTCTAGTATTAAGACATTTGACCTTTTATTTGATCATCAACGGGCTTTATTCCTGGAATCCGGCAAAGAACACTTTTCTTCTCAAAGAGTTTATCTAAAATTTCGATCAAAGCGCGCCTATCCCGTTTTCGTACCCTCATGCAACGACAAATTTGAACGGCCCTTACGCTATGAAAACCTGACTATCATTATTCGCATAATGAAACACGGACTTAGCACTCAGCCTTTATTGTCAGTCGGAAAAATAGATCAGTAACACTTTCTAAATCGGTTCTAACACGCCTCTCGGGCAAGATCGTTTGCTTCTTCGTTGCCATAGTCGCCGATGTGACCAGGAACGTGGTAGAAGTTAACCTAAGAAATATCACAATAAATATTTTGAACAGAATTTACAAACCGTATTGTAGTCCATGCAATGGAGGATGTCTTCAATGACATCTTGATGAACAATACGACCCCCGTTCAAGTTGTACCAAACTCCATTTACAGCCCGGTTTCTCCATTTCTGACTCCAATTTTCAATGCAGTTAATTGAATATTGACTGTCAGTAATGATGACAGCGTCATGGTCAGTGTGGTTCTCATTGTGCCATTCAAGGGCGCCCTTGATGGCATGCAGCTCGGCAAAATTGTTGGTGTTACACTGGTCATAATTCTAAAGCACTAGTTAGCGTAGAAAAGCACTTGTCTCAAAACGTCATCTGGATTCCGGAACGAGAGCCGCATATCTGGTCCGCCATAAACCCCGCATCCACTGACGGCGTTGGCATATCTTTTGATGGTTACAAGTTATGTTACTTCGATCAGAAACAGGACACAAAGAGTTAACCATGCCCATTATTGAAACACGCGCCATCGGTGTAGTACACCAAGTCGTTGTCTCTGTCGTAAAGGCGTCTATGCGACTTTATTAAAGGATCAGCATAATGCTGATTTGGGCATTCTCGGAGAATGATTCTCCCGATACATGTTAATTCAAATCTGCTGACCCTTCCTGATGAATTCCACGGTCGCCGTTGTTGTAGTAGAACTTGCCCATTACTGCTTTTAAAAACGCTCACGTTAGTCTCTTAAGGACGTCTATGTCGGTTTGAAAACAGGTTCTAGTGGGTCGAGCATATGGAAACTGACTAAATCAGACCTGCCGGTTTCAAATTTGTTACTTAGAAGTGCATCCGACATCAAAACCGGCTTTTGAGGAATTTTGAGTAAATTGTCGGATAACCGGTAATTTTGACCGGAGAAGTATTTCATGGTCA
>SCLD01012755.1:0-18829 GCA_004367895.1 Oikopleura longicauda
TGAAAGTTATCCCTATGCGTTGTTTTCCGATTATAAGTTATAAATATAACACAACTCAAATTCGTTTCAGTAAAACTTAGACTTAGTGATGACAAGTTGATTGGTTTTGGGGATGTGGATTCATTCATTTTAGTACACTTGACGAAATTGATCAATTAGAAAGTGAGCGAAAAAATGAAAGAAATATGCGCAATCACGAATGGTACGAGGGTGGTACGAGTGGAACGATTCACTGAAATAAACAGGCGGAAAAACTGTTTCTTAATCTTCTAAAATGCGTCAAAAGTAAAACACAAAAAATACTTTTCTGTACAGTTCTATTTAATAGATCAATAATCATGATCAAAATAAATAATTTTTCAAACTTAAAAAGTGTCAATGGTTCCACTCATTCAAAAACTCACATTCTACAATTATAAGAGCTCTTTCGACAACTTTTTTTATTTACTTTTGAAAAACTTCGAAGAATGTTCTTTGACCTCAAAAGCAGGTAGTGCCATTCAGAACAAGCATGAAGATAAAGTTTGAGTCACCCAAAAAAATAACCAAAAGAAATGTTCAAGTTCGACGAGGAACTCGCGCTTGAGGATGCTTTGGAGCAGTTGAAGACTAGCTCCGACAAATTTATCACCACCGACGACCTGAACAAGGTTGACCTGCGTGACATGGAAATCTTCTACTACATACTGGCATACCACCGCCCAAATTTGCCGATTTTGCCCGACTTGTCAATTAATAATTGACAATTATGTGTTGGACGTCAATGAGGCTTTAACGAAATAATAAAACTCACTGATAAATGCGCACTTTCCTATGAGTCCGGTTTCTTGAGCACTTTACATCTTTTCGATGGTTCTGGCCTGAATCAGGCCGCCTGATAGTCGTCTGTTTCGTTTTTTCGTCATTGTCTCACTTGACCAGGAATGAACTATATTGACCAAGGTAACAGTCGGCAATGTGATAATTATCATTATTAACATGATAATTATCATTAACCATTCACGTCGGCAACATGATGATTTTCGTTTCAGTCAAATTTTCCTCCTTTCTAATGAACTTGGATGTGTCGCACAATTAACGACATTGATGGCACGTCGATTCTTTCCAAAGACGAGCAGCTTCACCCAAACTGACTTCAGCCACAATGTCATTCAAATCATTGAGCCCGGAGAAAATCAACCTGTCCAGCAATATACTTTTTTAGGTCGGACACAAGTCCATGTACGGATAAGTGAAATGTCGTGACATTAATCTTGAGAATAATCTTGAGGATAATCTTGAGAATAACATGATCAGGTACTCTCTTTTTCCCAACCGCGTTCATCAATTTTAGTCACAAATAATCACCAAAACAGTCACCTATAAAGGTTAGCAGCAATGCTCACAAAAAATCCTACGAAAACAATATGGTAAATCAACACGAGGTTGTTTGTTTCCGTAACGGACCGTTTTGTGGACTAATAAGCCAATAAACAAGAAACCAAAGTGGTTTGATGGCGAGTTGCACGTCCGGTAAGTTTGACTAAAACTATTTCACATCTGAAATTGGGGCTCAGAAAGTGTGGCTAACGTGCAGTTTTGTTTGATGACAACGATAGTGTTTTAACGAAGGTCCATTTCAGATGATAATGATCTGACCCTTCAGGTTCGTTTTTAATTGTTCTCAGAGCCAAGGAAAAGTTAAAAGCGGGCGACATGACTTTAAACAGGCGCTTATGGCAACCGAATTGATGCCCAGTTGTTGGGAAATCAGTACTTGGAGTCGTTTAAAAGCACCAATCCACTCTTCAGTCAACTTTATGAAAGGGATGAACCGTGTCGCGTTACCGAGCCGGAAACCAATATTGAACCAGTCGTCCATACGCTGATTGACGGCGTGCGCCCTCACTCCTCCACCCAGTTCATTGCACAGGAGCTGAAAAACAGGATGACGTTGATTTGGATTCACTGCAACTGTTTCAGAAAATCATTCAGTTTAACTAGAAGCTTCGTCAAATCATGTCGTTAATCACAATACTTTATAATCGCTCAAAAGTGTGTATCTACTAACTTTGATTTTTACGATGTACTTTCAGACTTATTTCCCGACAAGATCAGCGATAAAGTCACTTTTTTGAAAGCACATTTTGAATATACAGTTTGAGAAGTTGAGTTTCCGATACACGATGTAAAACGGGCGTAGCTTGTAAATAGCTGCAAGACTTGAGAGCAGAGTTTGACTTATGGATGAATAGTGAGAAAGTCAGAAATAACACTGACCACTTCAGAGTTTTTTGCTGTCAGTATTTGTAGTTAAACAAATGAATTCACATTATTATACAAACTTAGATTTTTGTTTTGTGAGATTTGAACTTGAGATTGAGAGTAATGTTATTACTCCGTTGGGACACGTTTTAAACTTTATTACTCCGTTGGGACACGTTTTAAACTAGCTAATGGACTAATGAAGATTAGACCAGTATTTTCAGAAGACAAGTATGAGGCTCATATTTATTCTTGTGGCCGGTTACAACTGCTCTGGCTTGGAACAGTTTGACGCTTACGATCCGGTGAGTGGTTTAGAGGCACACAATTACTATCGCGAGCGTCACAATGTGGCCAAGCTCGTTTGGGATGAGCAACTACGTCAGGATGCACAGGTCCACTGTGATCGCATGGCTAGGACGGGCGTGTTTGATCATGCCGAAAATTTGAGGGAGCTTGGCCAGGGTGAGAACTTGTACACGCTGAGGGGGCCGAATGCGCAAGTGGCGCTTCTGGTTCTAAATTATACAGACGCCGTTAAAGTAAGCAAGTTCTCTCTTATCAATGAACTTATAGTAACAGCTTGAGTTTAGCTCTGGTATGACGAGATTGAGTACTACGATTTCGATGCTCCGGGCTACTCGTCAAAGACTGGTCACTTTAGCCAAGTCATGTGGCAGTCAACCATCAAACTCGGCATGGCACATTCAGTGACTGACGCGGGCAATCTATACATCACAGCCAGGTTGGACATGATTTCTGTGTAAAGTTCACATTGTTATGACCAATCAGATACTCGCCACCCGGCAATTTGGACACGGTCGACGCCTTTGCCGAGAATGTACTTCCACCGCGGTCGGCACCGCCACCGCGGCCAGATGGACCAGGCGATAATCATGTGACAGTTGTGATGAACTCGACGACGACCATGTCAGAATCGAGCGGTGGTTCGTTCGCAATTACATGCATTATGTACTTTATACTACTTCTTTGACGACAAAAGAATGTGTTAAGAAAGTTCACCCAAATATATTCCAAACTAGATACTAATCCAAACACCGTGTAATGTACTTGACACGTACAGTGTCCTGCCATACTGTCGGTACACATCATCATGTTGAACTGATTATCGTTTCTTTGATGAAGTATTTTAAAGTATCAAGTTCGTTTTATTCGAGAAAAATGCATCAATCCCTCCAACGGAAACGGATAATGCATCCAAGGGAATGTGCAATGTGAGGAGCCACTAGAGATAGCATAGACAGCTCAAACAGTTTGGTTGATTGTTCAGAAAACAGTATTTTATCATTCGCCACTCATTGAAGCATCTTGGGTGTCAAGATCTCTGTCGAAAACGTGGACTCGTCGAATGAGTGGTTTTGTTCGTTTATAAGAGAAGTGTAAGTTATTAATATACTGCGGTTTAAATGGCAATGGCCTCTCTTAACCTGGAGTCAGTCTAAAGTGAGCGACGAATAAATATAATTTCATAATATAATGCTCATTAGCCGTTGCGTAGTTGGATCTCTCTAATCTATTAGGCAGAGCCTAATCTAAGCGTCAATGGCCCAATTCAGGTTACGGTCATTGACACGGCATTCGTTCGTTTTGATCAGATCTGAAATTCAGCAGATGCATAATGAAATTGAATTGAAGTGACGAATGAAAAATACGAAAATATGGGCCCTCGCCGAAAGATTAGACATCAGACTGCTAATCGCATTCTAACACAAAACCAGGGCGTGTGCAACTTTCTGCACGGAGGTTCTGGCACCACCGTGGTGACAATGATTGTGACATAAGCCAACCGCATCGAATCCGTTTTCGAAGTGGCTAGTTGTATTGTGACTTTGGTTTATGTTTATTTGTGAAATATTACGGTCAAATTGAACAATTCTTAAATTTTAAGCCTCGTAAAACCGTCTCGGAAATAATCCTTGTCTTCAGGGATCATGATGGCTGATCTATCAGGAAAGTGGCGCCTCACCACGTTGTTGCACGTTTTTTGACTTTTCTTAACATTCGACAGTATTGAAATAAGCACTGCACATTAGCACTTAATCTGTTTGACTCATGTCCGCTTTCGGTTGAATGTTAAAAATACAAACTTGTCAAGTGTAAACTCTCTCTGTTCATCAGATTGGTGCGCGCACCTTCCGTCTTCACCTTTTTGGCGGCGGAGGAGGCAGACACCGCCATCATCATCGCCATCCCCGCATCACCAGTTTGCTAAAAGGGCGTCTCGGGTACTCGGTTTCTATCATTTTTACTTTGGTGTGCTCAGAGAGAACGACAATGAAGACACCAATAGTACTACTTTTGAACAATGGTAAGAAAATACTGTAATGAAACAGTCACTAATAATGAACTTGAAGTACTCGGCACCACCCCGCCCAAAATGTACTTGGGCACCTATCTACACTCAAAATCGGGTTATCATCCCTACATTCAACGATACAACGTCGGGCGAACGCGCAGTTTTGCCGATCAAAATAACACCCGTGCCGCTAGTGGCACATGTGGTTCGCTGCCAATGCCACCGGGCCCGGCCGGACAAATGGAGACGTGCACCAAAGACCCGGGCGCCTTATGGACCGTGTGCAATGTTGGCTGTGCGGGCGCGGGCGATCCGTTACTGTGGAGTACGACACGCGATAATAACAAATCATACAGGTCCGTGTATGTTCCACCGAAAAAGCACAATTCAATTATAAACTTTGTGATTTTGAAAGATTAAACCCGGATTGGCTTTTCGGTATCGAGTTTTCTGCTGCCGTCTTCTAAATTATGTTTTAGGTACCAATGTCATCCAAAAACTGGCTGGACTGCAGTGAGTAATCACGATGCGTTCGAATGCCTTGGCCCATGTCCGCGTCACGTCAGTCAAACGGGCGTGTCAAAACAGAAAGCCTTCTCGGTGCCCCAAACATACGGCGACAAGTCCCAAGCAAAGGCCGATCGTCAATCGATTTTGCTTCGCGTCGCAATGAAAATACAGCGACTTGGCAAAGAGGGCTGGCTAGCGGCCGTCACATTTCCGAAACCATTGCCCGAGCATGTTTCCTTTACATCACCCGAAGTGACAGCAAAGTTCATCTCGCCAGATCGAAGATTAGTGACTTTTGAGCCGAAACCGTGGAAACTACTGGACAAGGATCTGTCGAAAAAGATGACTGCTGTTTTCAAGGTCACTATTGACGGAATTTCAATCAATTCTCACTTTAACCGTGACAGTATGGAAGTTTACTATGTTCCATTCGAGCATTTGGCCACGTGGACCAAGGGCTATGATTTGAGTTGCAAGTTATCACTAACAAGCAAAGATATTTGCACTCTGATGACGGTTTCATCATTCGACAAAACATCATCCAGCGGTTTAATCCAGCTGCCTCTGGACGCGCCTTACCAAGGTAAGTGGAAGGTAAACTTCAAATTTAAGGATATCACTGCCGCTGGGGCGCTCGCCTCGACTCCGGGTATTTTCGTCAATGATCAGATCAAGTATGGCGGGTGGACGCGAACAGCAAATGTGGCAGTGTACGAAGCCTATGGCAGCGAGAGTCATTGTTGGAATGAGGCGATCTCATTCGACCTGACGGGCACGGCGTTGCCAGTAGGTTATAACTGGCAAAATAATGTCGAAGCAACAATTTGTTTTGATGTTGACGAGTATCCAGAAATAACCACTACTACCACTACTATCACCACTACTACCACCACGACAACGACAACAACGACTACCACTATGACAACTTTGGTTACAGGCACTGGAGCTACGCCGGCTTCAACAACAACGACGACGACTACGACGACAACCACCACCTCTACCACTGAGGGACCTGTTGAGCTGACGTGCTATTCGTTAACGCGCGATCAGTTCATTGTTTCACAAGACAACTACTGGAACCTGTGGGCCGATGGCGCCATTTCGCATCATGTCCTTCAACACTCGTGGCTGATTCCAATTTCGGAAAATGTCTTCGACTGGCGTCTCAATATTGACTATGGCTATTTAATATCGGACGTGGAATCGTGGGAGACATCAACTATTACCAGTCTTGGCGGTGACAAGTCTAGCGAGTGGCAGGTGACTGGAATTAGTGGATGGGGAACAGGAATGGAAATAAGAACAAACTATCAGTTCAATGTCCATGTGCTTGACTTCACGCCAGTGATGTCGGTTGAGGCATTCTATCCCATCACGGCCGAGCTCTGTCTCCCCGATGGAATCATTCCAGGTGCCGCCGTCACCACCAGTACGACAACGACGACTACCGCACCAACGACACCAATCACAACCACCCAATACACCGGTCCTTCGACTACATTTGCACCAACTACAACAACTGAAGCATCGGAAATGGAATGTTCTGGTTCAATGGGACAGGTTGCATCAAACCCAATGCAAACAACAGTCAACGCAAACATTGACGAAACCAGTGCGCCAAACTATGGCTCTGCATTGTTCAAATCAATTCTATTTTACGAAGCACAAATGTCGGGGCCATTACCATCATGGCACCGTATCCCGTGGCGCGGAGATTCAGGTCTTACCGACGGCTGTGACGTTGGTCATGACTTGACGGGCGGGTTCCACGATGCCGGAGACTTTGTTAAGTTTCACTTGCCGCAAACATTTGCCCTTAACGTCTTGGCATGGGGTATGGTCGATTTTAAGGCAGGCTATGAAGCGGCTGGTGAGTTCCAGAATTCATTGCGTATTCTACGATGGGGCTTGGATCACTTCAAGAAATGCCACGCCAACGATCATCCCGACTACCCAAATGTGTTTTATGCTCAAATCGGCAATGGCAAAATCGATCACGCTTGGTGGGGTCGGCCGGAAGAGGCAACTGTTGAACGGCCTTCAGTGGCACTGACTCCCAGTCAACCTGGATCAGAAGTGGCAGCCGGTGCGGCGGCGGCATTCGCCTCTGGTGCTCTCGTCCTAGGTGCCCATCACGGATGGAATGACGAGTATGCGCTTGATTGTTTGGTCCGCGCTCGACAGCTGCTAGACTTTGCCGTAACTCACCAACGCAAATACCACGACTCAATTCCGGATGCCGGTGAGTTCTACAAGTCATATTCCGGTTTCAATGACGAAATCGTTCTGGCCGCCGCATGGATTGCCAAAGCATCACAGTTCTTAGAGCCAGGCCAGTTCACATCCGATGTGGCCCAAGCAGTTCATTTATCAAATCAATTCGGAATTGGCGCCGGCTCCGAATTCAGTTGGGATGACAAAAGTGCTGGTGCCAATTTGCTGATGTTTCAACTAACACAAGATCAACGATATCGTACTCAGTTTGATCAATTCAAGAATCAAATCAAAAACGGACAAAAAACGCCCGGTGGCATGTTTTTTATTCAACAATGGGGCTCCGCACGTCATGCTGCCAATGCAGCTTTCTTGCTCGCCGTTGATGATGATTTGAAGACGGCGCAATCGCAAATTGATTATATTCTCGGTTTTGGCCCGAACAATACGCCACTGGTCGATGGAAAACCCGGCACTTATCAAGTCGGTTATGGCAAGAATTGGCCAAATCAAGCCCATCACAAAGCAGCCAGTTGTCCGGCGCCACCGGCTCAATGTGGGTGGGATGAACTCAATAGTGATCAACCGAACCCATGGGTACTCTATGGGGCGTTGATTGGTGGACCGCAACAGGCCGTTGACTCGTTTGAAAATGACCGCGGTGGGTTTGTCACTAACGAGGTAGCAGTTGATTACAATGCCGGTTTCCAAGGCGTCTTGGCCGCACTGCTCAGTTAAATTTTGTTTATAGTTAAACTTGTACATATAAATTGTCTAAATAAAAACTCAACATTTACAAAATGAATTCATTTATTGAAAGGCTCAAAACAAGTGGACAATCCAATAACCGACAATGGCAACGACACCGGCACCGGCACCGGCGCAGGCAACAGCAGCGCTGCTTTCAGCACCGTCGACGATTCTCACCATGTTGATATCGCCCTCGCCGGACCCGTTTTCAATTGCATCGGGCAGCGTAGTTCCACTACATATAATACTCAATTTATGTTTTTTTTAAACAGTTACCGTTTCTCGACCACTGTTCCAGCGACCAGACTCAAAAGCAAAATTGGCAATTTGAGTGAAACCATCTCTTTTTTGTTTTTGTCTAAATCCTTGCTGTTAAACTTTGTTTTTGAAATATCGTGCGACAATTTCTTATCAAACTAATTGTATGCCACTTTGGGCCTGGCTCTTTCTCTTATAAAGACCCGAACCGCTATGCTTACTGGGTTTTATTGGAGCCCAAATGATTTAATGAAGCCTTTTTTGTTGGCTCAATGATACCCCGTTTACAATGTGATAATTGTTACTTTTAGAACACCACGCCAAATCGGTGGAAATGGATACGAAAATTGAGCGCTATCCCTCTAACGTATATAAGTGTAAACTGGGACATCCGTCTAATTTCTTTCATCCTAATTGGTTGACTAGACTTCTTAAGAAACCAGCTGATAATCAACAGCTGGTAATTAGGGGCGTCTGCCTTTGGCGCTGTTGAGCTCTCGGTGGCCCTTTATAATGTGACCGGAAAGTGATTGTTGACCAAGAAAATTAAAAAGCAACTCAAAACTAATAAACCAACAATGGGATCGTGCATTACCAAAGACGACATCTACGAGCCCGAGCCACTCATTGTCAAACGCGCTGTCAATGATCAAATGTGCACAAATCGACACACAAACGCACAGTTTCGATATACATACGATGCTCCACTGCCATCGTATTTCGATGCCAAACAAAAATGGGCGACCCAGTCGAAAACCAGTGGCGAAATGAAGGCAAAAAGACGACGTGTCAGAGCTGAAGAACTCGCCAATCGTTATTTTCCAAACTGAACTTAGTAAAATACATCGTTCAAATATATTCGCGCACAACTGTTGATCCGGTACATAACTTATCATATCGAATCAAGACTCATTGCCAAATAAATTGTAAGAAAAATAAAAATAATTCACTATCTTTTTCGATATATACATACAAATACAGTAAGTACAGTAAATTCGAGAAACGTTACAGTACGTCAACTGGACAGAATAAGTGGAACAAAATATAGCCGTAGATTTTTATATCCAAGACGTGAAATGCGATGACAGACACATCGTCGACAATTGTTGGGGACACTTTTGCCGTCCGGGTGAAAGCGATGTTGAATTTTAATAAGGCTCATTTATGATAGCCACTGTCCGGCGTGTTTGATATATATATATTTTGTTGAAAAATATAAAACCAACATGACTCGGTTTTCGATGGGTACAGAACCCAGACGATGAAGAGAAAAGGCCAGTATCCCATGTGGAGCGAGTGGGAACGCGGTTGCTTGTATTTTGTCTGTTCCATTTCAAGTTCATCAATTTAAAACAACCCAAAGTCGCCTTGGTCCGTTTGTGACACATCAACGCCATTTTTTTGTCTAGGCAATTATAATCGAACGCGCACTTGCATATTGGCTGGGGGTGTCGATCAACTGAACTGGACAAAAGTGGACAGGGATCGCGAGCTGCTTTTTGGACGGGGTCATGTCTGTGGGACCCCGGTGACATACTACAGCTGGAATGGACTCAACTATCGAAATGTGTCGGGTTTTGAGGAACGCCACTGTCATGATTCGATGTGCAGTGAGTCTTCTCACTTCATTTTCAATCTTTCTATAACTTCAGTGATGCTATGGACGCAACTGCCCATGTGGATATGCATCGGGCTTGCTGTAATATACGGGTAGTTACCAGTTTTTGTAAGTTAACCTGACCTGTCAATAGAATTTTCTGGGAGGCATCCCAGGCCATGGCGGCGTTCGCAAGTGGCAAGCTGGTGCTGAGGCCACGCATTCGCAACTGTTGTGACATTAAAATTGTTTATCGGCGCCTTGACACGTCTAAATCGTGCGACAATATCAAGACTGAGCTGGGCATTGATAATGTTGCGGTGACCGACATAATTACGAATTCATCAAATGATCTCGCCAAAACGACGCTAGTTTAAATTTGAAATAAATAACCAATAAAAAAGCTTTTGTCATCAATGTGGAAAAGGTTAAGAAATTGGATGCGGAAGCGCACTCACTTGCTGACTTTGTCAAGTCAAGTTCAACACAAGCCAAGTATGCACTTCTCAAGGGTCAAACGAATTTCACGTTGAATGATCGGCGTGTGTTGTGACCTTCAATAAACATTCAGATTGAATTGAGCAGATTCGCACTTAGAACTTCGTTTGATATGAGCCAGCTAATTGATGTGTAAAACTGTTGAACAAGGGATGAACATTTTTGAACGTTTTTGGGGTATCATATAAGTTCATTGAAGATAAGTACAGAGCAGTAATTACATGGGTAATACGACGAAAGATTCAGTCAAAAAGTCCACACCGCCTTCGTCTGTCTGTTCTTCGGGGGTGGTTTACAGGTTTGAAGAAACGTAAAACATGACACCGTTAAGCTTGAAACGTAAAACTTGGCATTAACCAAGTTTGTGGAGAAGAAAGTACATCAAGGAAGAGGCTCTTGGGCTGGATTTTCCCATTTCGTGGCGTGGCACAACGAAATTACAGACTGTCTGCGCGACACCAGCCATTTTGTGTATTATGCCACTCTGCGCCCGCCATTGATTGAAACTGCGGGAAAACTCCATGCCTTGTCGTCAAGACAGACGATTGCTTCACTTAATTGACGCCGCATCACACCATTCGTACCACTACACTAAAGCTAGCGAGTCACTTTCGAGTACCAGGTCGAAGAGGGGCAAAGAGGGGCCGTTTATCGAAATTGAGCTCATTTCACTACTCAAGCGGAGAGAACACGGACATAAACAACACACGCCACGCGGATCATGGATGCGAGCTGGATTATTGAAAAGGTAAAGGAATTGATCAGAACTGGGTTATTTACGTTTTTTGTTCAGCCGGACAGCGAAAAATGGCCAACAGCTGCGCGCCGATCAAGTTTGACATCAACAGGCACCATGTCAAGGTAAATTGATGAAATCACTTTTTTTTTAATTTTATATACCAGTGTCGACTCCGAGAGCCGCCGACTGCTGATCGATCTCGAGCCGACTGTCGACGAGCAAATGGAGCAAGTCGAACAAATGGTATCGGGCATGCTCGAGGGTATGCTCGACAAAGGCGCGGGCCGGGCTTAGAGCATGTAATTTTTTGAAATTGATAATTATACAAACTTTCAAATCCGCCCCTCCACCAGACGATGCCGATCATCAGCACCATTGTGACGAGAGTGTCGCTTCCCTTCCCACGCATGCCAAAGTAATCGAGGTACGTCGCCTAAATCTAATAAATCGAAAAAATTCCAAACTAACATTTGAATCAGCGTCCCAAGCCACGCGGGAATAACCTTGCTCATGTTCAACAGCAGCAACAGCAACTAGCGGGGCCAATTTTTGTGCCCACGGTGAGTTCAACTTTGTTTCAAAAACTTAATTTGACAAATTACAGCAAATGATATTTGCCCCGATGCCGACACAACAAACGTACCAACAAGCCATCATACTGCCACAGGTTTGAGTGAAAACATTCTTAATTTGTCATTTAATACATTCAATTTTCAGCGCAACGTTCGCATGGGCCAAACCCCACTTGTCATACCAACCGGGCGGCGCAGCTCAAATGGTCAACACATTTGCCACTTGCTGTATCCGACCTTCAACTGAAGCGTGTGTGTACATTTGTGTGTGATTTTAATCGATTGGGTAATGTAACCCCTAACTTATAACCCATCCCGCCTCTCTGTACATAACCTGCACATTAATACTACTGGGTCGCCCATCACTACCACCATTTCATCACATTTGGCCCTGTTTTTATCCTTATCCCCCCCGATTCTCACTTGAAAAAAAATATACATTTACCAAAGTTACTACCACCCGGATGGCTTTACTTGGCAGCTCTATAACCAACCGGGGAATACTACGTTGGCAAAAAACGAACAGGATGGGATTAAAACTTCCAAAGCGCAAAAGTGCACATTAAACCACTCTTGGGCAGTGTTATCGTTGTAACAACACTTGTTGATGCGTGCTTTGAAACCACGTGTGTCGCCTGGCCGATGCCGATTCCATAAAGTGTGTGTGTGCGTCTGTATGGCTTAGTCCTTCTTCGTGATTTTTTTCTCGCACGGTCCCGCAGTGTGCAAACGTTAACACTCAGACGCTTTATACAAGTCTAGCCCGGGCTAGAGTGAGGACGAACGCGCAACGGGTTTTCTTTATCGGCTAGATAAACTTCTTACGTTCGGGATAAGTACAAACGAGAGAGAGATGAAACTAAACTTGAGCTGTTTCATATTTTTCTGCAAAGCCTGGTCATTTAGATGGGGATTTATTGACATTTCAGCATAACTTCAGTTTACAAAAATGCTCCTTTCCGATCATTACAAAAGTGGGTAACACAAGTCAGATAAGTTATGTATTAAATGAAGCACCGAGTACATACCCTGTTGGCGGTGTTGTTGGTGGTGATGGTGCTGTGATGGCGGTGGCTGGTGTTGTCATCAGCCACGTGTAGTCGAGTCTAGTAGGACTGCACTAAGACACGTTAGGCGCGTGAATCTGCCTCTTAGAAGCTCGCAAAACGTTTTTTCGTTTTTTTTTCTGCTTGGTGACATTATATATGCGGATACTACTTTTTTACTGCAAACTCGTAGTCGTCATAAATATCATAATGATGTTCGAACATCGTCAGCTCGTTAGGCATTAGGTACCTGGCGTTAGCTTTGAGACAAACGGACGCATAGACGCCTGAACTTGGCCAGTTGCATATAGTTTTTCGAAAACAGGGGCTGTAGACACTGTGGCAATGATTATGAGTAGTAACTCAACAAGGGGAGGGAAAAGGCCTCATGTCAAGCGCTTTCTAAATTGTTTCTGCGTAAACAGATTTGTTATACAACACGACACAACTACTGGATTGGCACAGGCCCTTAAAGACCATAACAATTGTAACAGTGTGCTTTACAGCTACATTGTGTCTACGGCATGTGTGAACAGAATGTGAAAGTTGTAACCGATCCACACATTGGCCTGTCTAATCTCCAGCTCGTTCCACCTGTTAGTGACATGATGACCTGTTTTCAAACTGTAATTAAACACGAAGACCAGTTTATTGTGCGATTATGGTGTCGCTTCCGGGTGCCCAATTAGGATAGAAACACGTGAATGGTGTTGATACTGACCATACCACGGGACGAGGCCGTTGCGTTTCTTCAAAAACACGGCAAGGGACGTAAATCTAAAAATATTTGATTGCTCTATCACGCAGTTTGTTGATGTCAAATCCGACGCTGGGCGGTGTCAGAGGGCTAGAAGAGAGGGGCCCCGGCGGTGGAGTAGAACGTACTCTGAGCGTGTCGTTATGGTGTAACTAACTCGATGCCAAGCACCAAACCAAAACCGTGGTGTCATCCTCCGCCCTGGCCAATCAGCGACGATTTAGAAATTCACGAGTTGGGCCTGATCTGTCTGTGCACGATCAGAACGAAGAAAGAACTAAGAGTAGGAAAATGGTTAAATATTTTTTCGAATTTTTGTTTTACTTGATCTGCATAGAGAGAAGAAGAATTATACATATTGTCAGATTGAAGAGAATTTAACCATTCTGAAAGTCGAAAGAGTTTAATCAACTCGCAGTCGAAAGGGTTCCCGCAACTCATTAATACTCATTCAGTTTCACTTAAGTTAGCTGTTACTTATTAGTTTTGTATTTTAATCAACCAAATCTCAAAAAAATCAAACAAAAAAGAACACCCGTCCTCACCCACCACAGCCGCACCCATTTAAATAACGTTCCCGACGTTATCCCGCCAATCAAAACCACCAATCAACCCGACGTATATTTGCTTGCGCAAACACAGCAGCGAGAGGAGTGCAGAACTTCGACTCGTTAAAAGACAAAAACAGTTAACTACTGTTTTTTTCATTGCAAATCCAGCGTCCTAAACACCCCACTACGAACATGTACAATCCGCACAAAGGTAAATTTCAAAGTTTTCTTTCGATTACGTCATTAGATATATAAAAACTTCTAAATCTGGGTGGTACTGTACTGAATTCATGTCATACCAAATTTTTGACCACGTGTATTTATGTGTACAACATAGACTGTAGTACTAGTAGTCAAGCAGAGTAATCCGCCCCTGATGTTAACATTAGAACGTGACTGTGTTCGAGAAAACGCCCCAATATAGGTCAAAAGTGATAGCATCCGATTTTGTGCTCGGTAATCTCGTATCCAGTTGTTAATTGACGCTTAATTCGACGTCATTAACGCCAGAACTCTGCATGTAACAATCATTGTAAACTTGGCCGCAAATGGCAGTGTCTGAGTTTCGGTCGGTTTGGTGCTTTTGCGGTTCCGCCACCACCACCACCATCATAAGGGAATCGGTTGAAAGTTTTTATTCACGTGAGTGTTTCGTGATATAATTTATGTTTTGTTTACTTCCTGTTATTTACAACCACCACTCGAACACAGGCTTACACAAACGAATTGAGATTATTCATTGCAAGCTCATTTTAGAACCCTTTTGGTTTGGATGGTGCCATTGCATCCAAATATAAATATAGCTCGAGCATCCAGGTACAGAGTGCCTGGACAAAGTTAGGGATCTAATCAGCACTCTTTATCTGTCCTAAAAAAGACAATGAATCAGTTTCATCATAAGCTGATCATAATTACACCGCTAGCGTGTGGTTTTTAGCTCGTCTGTGAGCTCATCCCGTGTCTGATTCCCATATCATTCGTTTTATCACATACTTGTGGTTGCTTTCCGTCACCAAAAAAAGGAGCGAAAAAAACGAAATGATTGATCCGGGGTACAGCACGATTAGCAAATCGGGGCAACGCACAATAACGTCACCGGCGTCCTGCCGACGCCGCATATGTTACATTAGAAGCCAATTATGCCACTTTGACATGAATTTTTAGAATATTGACTTTTCAAGAAAAATCATATAGAGACCAATTATCCAAGTCAGACTCATATCAGTACATAGATCACTCTGAGCATTTAGGAATTTTAATATTTCGAATTTGACTCACGTTTTTTCAATTTTAATTATATTTTATCCTTAGCCGCACAAGGCCCATACTACATGATTGACAATCGATACCGACAGGCTGGCTACTTCCCAGCTCAGGACTACGATCACAGGTAAGATAAAACTCAATTGACTGTTTGGTAAACAGGCGAATGAACCCATCAATAAGTGGTCAGATATAAAGAGTGTATTCCGTCGGATAGAGTCAAGGACACGGTCAGATAGAAACGTGGTTAGTCGGGGGTTAATGTTCTATCGAATTAGAGCAAATCAACTCACGCAGATGAACGCGACAGGCTTTGAACCAATCGTAAACACACCGTACAACATGTGCGTGTTTGCGTTTGATCGAAAGATTTGTGTTTATATGGACCTTCGGCTGATGTCAACAGGGGTTAATCCGACAAAATAACTGTCCACTCACATAGGCCGGCTTTAGTTTGACAGTTTTAAAAAAAGTGGCCGCCATATTCCATGTTCTATTTATCTAGAATCACGTTACGCCATTGAACAAGGTCTAATTGGCGCCGACTTACGTCATCAATGTTAGGATTCGATTTTCATTGATTTCAGCCAGCCTCTGAGCAAAATGCCAAATATTATAAACAGACACACACACACACACGCCCAGAAAATTTCGGCCTTGTCTAATTCCGTTTTAGAAGTAAACCAAGTGTTTCAACTGGCGATGGTTTTGACTCATTTCCGCTATTACGCCCCCTAATTTAAAGTTTGAACTTGACGGGACAACATCGTCGGTGTAATCAGTCAGAACACGTTCCATCTTGAGAAGAGAATGAAAAAACCTACTCTACTCATTTCATTCATTCACGCACTCACTCTCGACTACACCTATAAATCCATTTATTGTCACCAGACCACCTAATTATTTTGGAGTGAGCGCAGCACCTTCTAAACGAGGGAGCCCGTTTTTGCGCGTGATATTTCCGTTTGTCCTCTGTCTCTCTTTTTTTGGGTACTCTAACGCAATCATGACCTTGTCGGTCAGATCAGCTCAGGTTAACTCGCTAGTGAGATCTCGACTCGGGCCTAATCAAGTGTTAATCTAATAAGTATATCAGTCAAGTAGTGTGCTGGATTACGTATATAATATCGCGATTTGATCGTTTGGTCTAGTAGTCCCGTGGTGATGGTGGTGGTGGTGGTGCCTGCCTTGGTGTGGTGCCACCCAGCCCCATATTGCGTAATGGATCAGGTCTAACTTCACGTTAATAAAACGACGCATTTGAAACTGACGACGCCGGCGTAAGACATTAGTCTTCCATGAAATAATCCGCGATTAATAATTGGCCTTGGTATTTGATATCTAACGATATGTGTTCAGAATGATCTCCGTCCCCCCAATGATGATCGCCGCTCATCCGATGCACCATCCCCAAATGCCATGGGATGGCGTCCAGCCGGTTTTCTTGGCCAATCCAGCCGAGTACCAGCAAATGATGGCCCAGCAGCAGCAACAGCAGCGACCTGGCTCGGTTGACTCCGAATCAAGCAGCTCGAAATCATCATCGCGACGGGGATCGTTGTCAAAGAGTGGAAACGAGTACAACAAGTTCGTACCAAGCATGAAGAAAATGCAACTCGCCGAGATCGAGGAAATGGCGCAACAAGCCGATCGCATGCGCATTTCGGAGAAGAAAATCCGTGAGCGACGCCCCTCTAACGGATCGTCGGCCGACTCTGGTACCGGCGGTTTCCCGGTATGTTTCCCGAATAAGAATTATTTATGAGTAGTACATGTAAACACAAGCTGACGAAGCTTTCGGATAACGTGTTCCATTCGTGTTCCAGTCTAAATATTTCCTAGTCAAGATCAATCAAGTATTCAATTGTATTTTTTCTAGTGCGAGACGGAAGAGGGCAACTATGACGTCCCCACTGAGGAGCAAGCGCACAAGATCATCGACCAGGTCGAGTTCTACCTGTCTGACGAGTACCTTGCCAAGGACAAGTACCTGTTGCGTCAAATCCGCTGCAAATCAGAGGGATACATCTCGATCAAGCTGATGACCAGCTTCAAGAAGGTGAAGAAGTTGACGCGTGACTGGCAAGTCGTCCGCCACGCCCTGCGCATGGCACCCCAGCTCGAGGTCTCACCCGAGGGATACCGTGTCAAGCGCCGCGACAATCTGCCCGAGACACTGCGCAAACCGCGTATGTTGACCTCTGTGGTGGCGATCCGCGTCCCCGAGGAGTATGGCAGCGTCGATCAAATCACGTCCATGTTCCGTCCCTATGGCATTATTGCCCTGGTCCGTCTGCTGCGCAAGGGCAAAGACGTGAGTACCTTTTTATTATTAATATTTTTTCTAACGGAATATAAAAAATCTCGGGGGAATTATCGAAAATGTTTCGTTACATGTGGTCTAAAACGTGTTCAGGGTGTCCACTTTGTTAGTAATAGAGTTCCACCAGAGTATACCCTCTTTGTGGTGTTAACAATTTATAAAACACACACACGCCACGCTCACAGTACCACGTTTTTTGGCAATGGTACTACGTGCAAAGGCGAACTTCCGTCGTGCATCTGACGCGGGCGGTTTCCACTTGAATCGAATCAAAAATAGAATCAACGGCTAAGTACGCCCAATTAGCGCTCATGACTCAAGGTCACACGGTTTCATTGTCACATGGCGCTGAATGACGCCCGATTATGATTGGGATGATCCATTTACGGGTTTTCTTTTACTTGATGCGACGAAAATCAATTTGGTGCGGTTACCTAACAACACCACCTTCACTCTATCTGGCGTTGAATGGTGATTGGTTTTTGATGAGTTAATCACTTTTCTTTTTTACGCCGATTTCGCCAGCTTATCTCAGCCATGGGATGATTTAATCACGCGCCGCCTATTTATATATGTGTTTGACTTGACACCTTATTGGTGTATCAACATGCTTATCACTCAGCAGCAAAAAAAGTGCTGCGGTTTGCTACTAGGTCGGCATCGGACACATGTCGACGAGATAAGAAGTAACACATCAGTAACACCCGGGTCTTATATTACGCCAATTTGTATATGTCCACGGCGGTACACGGCTGTTGATGATGATTTTATTCATTTTAGATTCCGTCTGATCTTCGCAACTATGCCACTCAAGTTCCCGACATTGGCGATTCACTGTGCGCCGTTGTTGACTTTGACGGATCGGATGCGGCGTTGAAGGCCGTCCGTGAGTTGAAGGAGAAGTACAACGAAACTGGCATGCGTCTGGCTCTGCTAGGTAAGACACGCTTCCGTTGACATAATGTAACGGATATGATCATTAATGATTGTCCATTTTACATACGATGATGATGAAACATAACTTTACTTATTATAGGACCACGCATGCGACGCACTCTGTACCGTCAAGATCGACTCAACGGCAGCTCAAAGGGCTCCGAGGATGGCTCGTCCACATGTGGCGATTCAATCACCGCTTCGGAAGTGTCCAAGGAGTCCGGCTTCGACAACAAGTCCGAGATTTCCGAGGG
>SCLD01012866.1:0-18818 GCA_004367895.1 Oikopleura longicauda
TCAGTAATGTTTTTGTCATTATGCGCTGTGCCGGATAATTCATTTAATTCAAAAAAGTGAAGTTGAAAATGCATTGGAAATTACAAAAAAGACAAGTTTAAAAAGAGCCGATCAGTTTTATTGCGAGTGGTTCAATGTGACGAAGGGGGAGAAATGCATGCAAAGAGAAGAGAAACTTTAGACGCAGTAGTCTGAGGACACTAGAAAAGAAACGCCATAGTTGTAGTTAGATAGTGCGCCGGTGCGCCAAGGGTGCATTTCTCGCTCGACAGTGCGCCGCAACAACCGAGGGGCTACTAAAGGGCCAGGCTTTTGAAATTTATGAACGATCAAAGCGCCATTTGCCCATTCAGCTAGATGAACCTTAAAGGGACCGCGGTCTTAGTACTTGAGGGCCTTAGTCGTTTTAACAGTTTAATTCAGTGCCCCATTACGAGGCCAACAATAATTTTCAAGATTTTGTTTGTATATTATTTCGTTCTCAAGTCAAAACGAGAGAATCACTCAAAAAAGTCTCCTTGTTAAACTGCTCACGGACATTACTGAGTGATGACAACGCATTCAGCATGCCTACCGTTGTGTTGACCTGTTTCATTGAC
Source organism: Oikopleura longicauda (assembly GCA_004367895.1). NCBI lineage: Eukaryota > Metazoa > Chordata > Appendicularia > Copelata > Oikopleuridae > Oikopleura > Oikopleura longicauda. The sequence continues at coordinate 600 of SCLD01012866.1, forward strand.
GTAATCGAAAAATCGCTAATTTTTGAGACACTTGCCGATGAGAGCACCTTGGTCAGGGTCTGGCTCTTTGTCAGTGACGAGAATTTCGAGACGGAGAAACCCGACATGGACTTGGCAATGACTAGGCGGAGCGAGGGGTTTGACTGTTTGGATATGCCGGTATAACACCGGTGGTTCGGGCGTTCGCGACGACGTTGCTGGTGCGGCTACTTGTTGCTGCGGTGGAGGTGTTTCAGATATTTTCAACTCTTCAACCTTGACATCAACAGTATCATCATCTACTTCGTCATCCCCCGTCGACAATTTAATGATTGAACTTTGCCGCTTGACAGTGGACTTATCTTTTTTCTTTATCATCTTGATCTTGACCTTCTGGTGAAGAACGTGGTTCAAATAATTCATCACCCTGTTCCGTTTTACATCCGACCAGTTGAACGCCTTGGACATTCATAGCACCTTTCACCTTCTTCTCGCCCATGTCCAGCTGCATTTGAGACTGGGGATGGGGCGCTTGGAATTGGCGATGACCTTGAATTGGCTTCATAAAGGCAGTTACGCCAAAAACGACATTCCTGAGTAAACGCCATAATGAATGCCTATCGCGATTATTCGACGGCCACGATGAATCGAGCAGGACTTTATTGTACAGGCCAAATGTGGCGGCATTAATCTCCGATTTAAGTGATCTCCGAGCCGCATTAAACAATCTAACCGCCGTCATTGGCGCCTCGTCTGGGAGACTGAGATGTTCCAGCTCCATTCGCTTCATGACGAGTATTCGTTTGCGAAAGGCAGTATTGATCGATGCCGCCATTTTGGAATAATACGGCAAGTAGAGAAAGTACAACGCATAGTAGTAGCTCTTCAAGCACAACGACCACAGTTTATCATCCGCATGAAAGTGCAACACCGCCTTGGTGAAAGTTAATTGAAGATATTTAAGAGCTCAAAAGAAAGGGACAAAAGTCGACAATCAACATGCACTTGTGTCAATGATTAAAAAACTGCGCATATGATGCTTTTGAGTTTATTTAAGTTTAACCGCGTTGAACAGGACGGCGTTGACGTTCCGGCATTTTTTTCTAAGTTCAAAACCTTGTCCTTGTCCTTTCTCCTATAGACTTGTTTCGCTTTTTAGTGTCGTCTTATCCAACTGAACTAACAACATACATGTATTTATTTAGAATGTGAAAAATGAGTGGGAATTTTTCTAAGTTCCTAATTTAACCAATTTAACGAATTCTGAGACTGTATATATTTCCATCACATTCTGCTTATAATAATGGATGCATGAGAAATAATCACTGTGAATAATAATAATTCTACTACTGGTATCCCATACGTTTATTCACGCGTCATAAACTACAACATGTAACCTTTTTCTTTCTGGGTCGCTTAAGAAGACTGTGTGCATATATAGTATACAAGTGATATATTGTCTACACAATCAGGCCTAATAAATCAGGTATTAGAAATAAATCTCTTGTAGCATATCCGTTGCCTATGAATATGTTTAGTGTCAAACGGGGTTAATTTTTGCACAGAGGTCCGCGGAGACTAGATTTCCCGCAATTTCACCAGGATTTTTAATCAGAAATGATTGACTCATGTTGGCGCGATTCGAATCAGACAGGTTATTAGTTTCTTTTTTAAATCATAAATAAAGTTGATTCTACCAAACAAACGTTATTGTGTTGTTGATTTTTTCAAGACTTGTCGTGGCGCAGGGCCTCTGGGGGTTGTATAGCAGTTCAAAAGTCACGAAAAGTAATGAAAGAGTACAAGTTCAGAACTTGTATTTGATTTTAATTTCGTCATTTCATTAACGAAATGAAGAGCACCTAAGCTCAAATACTCCTTACGTTGCGTTTGAAAAGTTGCCGTATAAATTTAATACTGAAGTCGTAACAGTCGCCGGGTGCGCTGAAGATGTCGAAATATGTTTTTTGAAATAAGGTTTCAACGCTTATCGTGTAGTTATGCGTAGCGCAGCAGATCAGGAAACCGAGTTACCGCTGGAAGGATCATCACACCTGCTCAGAAGTGTTTTGATAGTATTTTTACCCTTATTCACCAAGAAATCTTCACTTAAAAACACAGCACGATCCATGGCACTCACTTTCAGGAAAAATCAACGGATAAATCATTCAGAAGGTTTCCTCTCACGTAGCTTAAATCCTAGTATTAGTCTGTCATCACCGGAAATAAGTTCAATCTTATAAAATGGACGGAATAACGTGTTATGAGTTACGGTCAGTATAAACCGTAAAACGAATTACGACAAAATAAACGTGTGGTAAATAGTATAAGCCGAGTATAATATTAACTGCCTTGGCTAGTTGTCAGATCAACAGTTTTATAGTTACAATATTGTTCTTTTTGTCGGCGTCAAATGCGGTTACGCACATAAACGTTTTTTCATAACCTTTACTTTCTTATTTTCAAAATGGTAGCTTAGGAGTTTTGAATAATTTGTCTTGAAGAACTTCGGGAAGTAATTACGTGACCATGTGAAACCTTTTACACATAAATTGTTACAGTTCCTTATAATGGCCATCTTTAACGCTATTCACTGACCCCTCTGTCTCTGCCTCGCTCTCTGACGTTCGAGGCACTTTTTTACGATCTGTCGTTTACGATACGAGTGCCGGGCCTCCTTTAACTCCCAAACTTGACTTTTGTTCTTTAGACAGAACTCAGGATATCATGACAACTTAGCCAAAATAACATGTCAACACAGAGCAGCGCAATTGCTAGACAGCGTCGTGCTGTCAAGCCAACGCGCAATGAATCAGAGAAACCGCCAGTGCTGAAGGAAAGAATCCAATCACCGATTGTATCGTTCACTACGAAACTGCACTCAACTAAAAGTACAGAAAAATTGAAACTGATCGTCAGATCAGATCGAATCGTCAGCAGCGATGTCACCGTCAGGAAAGGGCTGAATCGACACTTTTTGCATGTTTTCGAAACTTTGATGATCTTTATGAGTACCAGAGTGACATTATCATGAAGTGTCTATTGCCCCCTAATCAAGCTGGGAAACGATCGCCGCAACACAATGGTCGGGCTTCGAAAACCTGTCCGGCCAAGTCACCATCAAGGCGAACGAGTCAACGGCGAGCCTGCTTATTGAGTCGAAACAGCTGACCAGACATGTCGAAATGACTGGATCATCGCAAATTGCGTCAAAGGAACAGATTTAAACAGTTGTTTAAGTTTTTTTTTTCAAAAAATGGATTGAAAATCGGTGATCAGCATAAGCGATCCAGCTCCGAAATTGATGCGATTGATCAAATTGTATTCCGCTTGAAGGAAGTACAATCAGGAGATGCCGTAATAAACACGACACGGCGAATGTGCAGCGTGGCGTTATTAGATGCAAGGGTAGACACTTTTTACGTAACTAAATTTTACGTAACGTAATTTATACCTAACTTCAAATTTCTAAAGTTAAATTTAACCTTTTATTCGATCTGTCTGGAAATGAGTCCCTTTACATGTCTTTATCCAATAATACTTTGAGCCCGGACAATTGGACTTTTCGAGTAAAACAATTGATCAAGTTTGTAAAAGTTTTTACTGTACATATCCTTGTTTAAAGACGACAGCACCTATACGGACAAAATCGACTCATTGAGCCTGGAACTGGAATCGGCCCGTTCGCGATTGTCGGCTTTGATACTGGGCAGTGATCCGGCGTGGGACAAGGCACAGGGCGTTACTCACTTCACTTTTCGCCATGTCTAGTTTTTAGGAAGTGAAAGTCTTTATTTTATACTGCCGGGTTATTACGGTGATTTGTATCATGCGCGTGATCGATGATGACCTCCTTTTGAATCAGGATAATAAGTCGACTTTGGATGATCAAATTACGAAATTGCATGAAGTGATCGACAACTCGGGTCAACAGATCGTTAACTCAGGCACAGTTGTAACACATTTCATGAGATCATTCTCACCTTTGATCAATGGGTCCACTGTTGGGTTACAACCCTAATAAAGCACCGGACACTGTAGGTGACGCGAAATTGACGAAAACAATTGATGAGCTCAATGCGAAGTTGAAAGACTTGAAAACGGAACTCGATGGCAAAGTCAAGGAGCTTGACGCGATGAAATCAACAAGTGGAACACCAAAATCACAAAAGAACTCGACTGACGATGTCTTTGCAAGTGAGCAGCAACCAATCAGCTTCGACATTGACAAGGCACAAAACCTGACCAGTGCACCGCCAACGCCAAAACAGGAGATCAAACTGAGCCCGCGAACAGCCAAGCAGCGAACTGAATCAACCGAAATTCGTCGCATGCCGCGCAAGCTCAATGAACGTCGCTCATCCGCCTCATCACGTCACTTTGACTCACATTACAATTACGATCGCGACATTGCCGTTGTCGAGTGGAGCTCAATGCTCATGTCGCACTATACAAGCCAGGGCCTGTTTCTTCGTGTTCGCGCCAATCGCGACGTGACCGAAACGATTGAGTTGCGCTGGTCGGCCGAGGTGGCGACGCAATGGACGGATTATGAGTTTTTGGAGGGAACGATTGAGATTCCGATCGGCGAAAATGTTGGCAAGCTTGACATTTCAACTGATCAACTGCAAAACTATCGGGCAACGAGTTCGAAAAAGAAACAAGTGGATCATGTCCATGCCAACAAGGATGGTTTACTTTTGTTCAAGAAGGTATTGCTACATTAGGCCTTTAGAACTATTGTGTTGGTGGTGACAGTTGCTTTACAGCATATGAACTGCATGTAGAACATATGTTAGATTTTTGCTTCATTCACTGTTAAACCATTTATAGCGGACTCGATCCAAATTCGAAATAGCCGAAGTTGATCAAGTAGTGCTTAAACTGGATGGTGTGAATCATGGCAGTGCCCTTATCAAACGGGATCAACGCCGATGCCAGATCACCCTTTACGACAACACCGATTATCTCAAGGTCAAACAGCAATTGGGCGATACGAGTAACAAGTTGAAAACATCAACGGAAAACGAAGACAAACTGGAGTCAAACTTGAACGAGGCCAATGATCGAATCAAGCAACTTGAAGAGTCCCTCGCCAAAAGCAAAGACGATCTCGCCGCCGTGACGAAAAGCTTGAAAGATGCTGAAAACGAAGTCAACGGACTAAAATCCGAAAATGACAAGTTAACTGACAATCTGGCAACATCGCAAAGTGAATTGAAGAAAAATGAAGCAGCACAAGACAGCAATGACAAAGCCATCAAAGATCTCGAAAGTCAGCTGAAAGCAGCACTCGACAATGTCAAAAGTCTGGACAAAATTGTCGCAAATAGCAACGAAAAGCTTAGTCAGGCTAATGAAAGGATCAAAACTCTCGAAGCTGCCCTTGCTCAAAGTCAATCGGCATTGGCTGAAACACAGAAGAATTTGACGGATGCTCAAAATGAAGTTAATGGTCTCAAATCGGACAAAGAAAAACTCACGGATAATCTCGCATCAGCGCAAGGTCAACTGCAACAGAACGCAGCTGACAAAGACGGCGATAAGCAGGCACTCGATGATCTCAATGAGAAACTGAAAAACGCTCTCGAAAAAGTGTCAAGTCTGGAAAAACTTAAGGCTGAAGCTGAAAAGGACATAGACAACTGGAAAGAGAAGTTCGAAGCGGCTGACAAGGCGAAAAAAGATTTGGAACTTTTGCTCAAAAACAATCGGATTATTCTCGAAGGCGATCATGCTGAGAAAACCATTGAAAAACTACGTGCTGTACAAGCGGGCCGTTCCATCAAGGTTAAGTTTCAGGGCAAGATTGTCGGCCTAGACGATCTGTTTGGTCAAATTGAAGACTTACAACGAAAACTGCGAGACGCACATCGATCCGTGGACAATGTGTTCACCGATGTAAAGAAGGCAAAGGAGCGACGCGTGTCACGTCGTGTCAAGTCTACTGGATCAGCACCGGCGGAGCAACCTGAGCGAGCCGAGTCACCAATGGAGCCCGTTCAAATCTCATTTGCGCCTGAGCAATTACTTGGTTCAGCACCACCACCACCGGAAGCAGCGGAGCCCGTTCAAATCTCATTCGCGCCTGAGCAAATGTTCGGTTCCGCACCGCCGCCAGCACCAGCGGAGCAACCAGAACGAGCCGAGTCAGCTGAAATGTCATCAGCACCAGCACCAATGACACCAGCTGATGATCCGGCGCATGATGATGTTGATGGACGAATGAAAAAGTTACTTGAACAATACAAGGAGTCAGAAGCCGAAAATGACGAGCTCGAAGCTAAATTAGCTGAATTGGAAGCAGCAAACAAGAAGTTAAAGTCGTTGCATGAGGAGACTGGCAAAAAGCTTGAAAATACTGAAGCTGATCTGACGGAGAAAGTGCGCGAACTCTCAACGGCAACTGAGCAAGTTGATAGTCTGAAACACATTCTTGACCAGCTCAAGGTCGATCGTAAGGAGGCTGAAGAACTGATCAAGAAGCAAAAGGAACGTATCAAGGAGCTCGAAGATCAACTCAAATCGATGAATGAAAAGCTGGCCAAGAGCGAAGCTGAAAACGAAAAACTCAAGTCTACTGTTGATCAGTTGAACGAAAACTTAAATCAGGCAAATGACAAACTTGGCAAACTCGAATCAGATTTGAGCGAAAATCAATCAGCCCTTGAAAACGCACAGAAGAGTTTGAAAGAATCGCAAGACAGTCTCTCCGCAGCCAAAGATCAACTTCAACAAAATGAAGCTGACAAAGAAGGCGACCAAAACGCACTGGATGATCTTCAGGAAAAGTTAAACCAGGCAAACGGCGAAATTGACAAGCTCAAAGACGAACTCGCCAGTTTAAAGGACACAAACGACAAAAACTATGCCGAAAAGCAACAGTCACGCGTGGAGCTGGAAAAGTATCGCGATCTGTATACTGATTCTGAAAAAGCTCTGGCCAAAACAAAAGCCGACTTGGAGAAGATGACGAAAACTGTGGCTGAACTGCGTGCAACCATTGATCAGCTCAATAAACAACTGGAAGAGACAGGATCTGCAAATAATCAATGTGGAATCGACCTATCCAAGGCGAACTCACTCAACGAAGACCTGAAGAAGCTCAATGAAAAGCTCCACGAAGAGAAACAAAGCGCCAATGATCAGCTTGAAAAGTTCCGCGAACTTTACAATGTCACGAATGCTTCACTACAGGCTGCTGAAGATTCGTTATCCGAAACAAGCAAAGAACTGCAAGCGGAGAAAGAAGAAGCTCAAATACTACGTGACAAAATTAATGAATTGACTCAAAAACTAGCGACACTTGACAATATGTACAACGATATCAAATCAGTTAGTTTGAAGCAGCACGAGGACAAGCAACGGTACAATGTCGACCTGGAGAAATATCGTGAGCTTTATAAAACAACGCTTGACGCCAAAGATAAAGCTGAGGCGGCATTGCGTGTAAAGTCAGAACAACTGCAAAGTTTCAAAGAGATGAAGAATGAATTGAAAAAACAGTTGCAAGAGCTTGAATCAATGTTTGAAAAATTGAAAGCTGAAAAAGCGGCTTTGGAGGAGCAGCTGAAACAGACCGAGACTAAACTTGGCAACACAGAACAAACGCTCACTCAAGAGCGTGAAGCTAACGCAGATCAAGTCAAATCATTGAACCAATCAGTAGCTGGGCTTGAAAGTTCTCTTTCGGAGCTGACGACTGAACGTGACGGTCTCATCGAAAAACTAGCGAACAGTCAAACCGAACTTGCACAAACAAATGAGCAAGTTGAAAAGCTAAAAGCTATCTTGGAATCTCTTCGACAAGACCGCATCAAGTTGGACGCATCGTTCGCTCAATTAGACGTGACAATGAACAACGCCGAGGAGTTGATCAAAACCCAGAAACAAGAAATTGACGAGAAAAACGACAGTTTGCAGAAGGCCGAAGCACAGATTGCAAGCGTGATTAAGGAGAAAGCTGATGTGACTGTTAAACTTGAAGAGTTCACTGAGCTGTACGAAAATGAGCTTGACAAACGCCAGAATGTTGAAATTGATTTGAAACTGGCTAACGACAAAAACGATCACTTGAAAAGTCTACTCGAAGAGCTCAAGGCGAAATTTTCAGATGCATTGGAAACAATCAAGAATGACGAGGAAAAGATGAACAGTATCAACGCCGAACTCACCGCAGCTAAAAGTGATATTGAAGCTCTCAAAGCGAACAACGAAAAACTCAATACAGAACTGAATGAAAAGTCGACTCTTCTTGATACGACGGTTGCCGCCAAAGAAGACTTGACCAAACAGAAAATTGATCTCGAAGGGCTTCTTGCAGCGGAAACTGAGAACAGGAAGCAACTCGAAAGTGAGCTGGCTGAATTGAAAAAGACGCTGGAAAATGCACGAGTCGATTTCAATCGGTCACTTGAAACACTTCGCGATACGCTTGATGAAGTGACGACTAGCGAAAAACAGTTGAAAGACACCCGCGATAAATTAACTGGTGAACTTAATAGTGTCACTGAGCAGCTTGCCGAGTTCAAGAAGCAAAGCATTGCTGAGCATGAGAAACTGACTGCCATGCTTGATGATCGTAACGCATTTATTGTCAACATTGATGCGTCAATTAATAACTACAAGCAGATTGTCGACGTCATTTGTGGCAATGTGCCAGATCAGCCCGAATTTGTCAACCATGAACAACTTGACAATGTTTGTCAGCCGTTTCTGAATTCAATGAAGAGCACGAGAAAGAGTAGTGCATCGGGTTCAAAATCAACAAACGTGTCCTCCGATGAGGGCGAGCCAGACTCTGGTGTTATCCTCGATTATGCCCACTCTGAATCGTGTTTGAACTTGTTGTATTCCATGGCCTCTCAAACTGTTGCTCATTTTGGTTCTGCAATTCCATTCAAAGTTTTCTTTACTGCCGTAAACGGCGGTATATTAAGCCAAACATTCGTCAATACTTCTGACGTGTTTAATGAACAAATGAAAATCTTCACCGAAGTTAAGGAACCGAAAACTATTTTCGCCGACACAATTGTCGATGAACTCGCTCGTTTTGATTTGACTTTGTCGAACACGTCATCTAAAATCAAGGAGCTTGGCAATGATCTGGCGACGAAATCGGCTGCGTATGATGATTTGAACAGGCAGCTTAAATTGCAGACCATTGTCGCCGAAGAATTGAAAAATGAGCTTGGTGATGTGAAAAAAGAATTTGAAACGCGTGAAAATGAACTACTTGCTGATATTGACCAAATTGAGGCAACTTCGAAGGAGCAAATTGAGGCACAGTCCAAGATTATTGAAACTGCTCAAAAAGAAAATGATAGTTTGTCGGACAAGAACTCGGAGTTGAATGCAAATGTTGACATTTTGAACAGTGTCCGAGATTCACTCGAAGCAGAAGTGGAACGGCTCAAAGCTGAGCTTGACGAATTACGTGATTCGAGTCAAAAACTTCAAAAGTCACTTGAAGAACAGCTGGAGACTTCGCAAGGTGACCTTGCGAGCAATCAAAATGAAAACCAGGCCGCCATCACTAAGCTTCAAGAAGACATTGAAAAACTAAATGCCTTGCTTCGTCAAAAGGAAGAGGATATTGCCGGCTTGACCACGACCAAAGATCAGCTTGAAACGTTGAGCGAAGATTTGAGAAAGACGATTGCTGAGTTGGAACAGCAGCTGAAGGACAAAAATGATGACCTGGTCGCAGCGGAAGCCATGATGGTGAAATACTCTAATAACATTGACAAGTTGAATGGTGAAGTGAACAACCATAAACACCAACTGTCCAGTGAAGCTGCTGAACGTGAAAAATTGAAGCAAATCCTCGTCGGTCTTCAAACGGACCGCGGAAATCTAGACGCGTCATTGGGCCAGTTGGACGAGTCAATGAAGAAGGCTGAGGAACTTATTAAAACTCAGAAAAAAGAGATCGACAGCCAAACAGAAGACATCACACGCTTACGCAATCAGAAGTCTGAGCTCGAAGTCAATCTCCAAAGTGTTACAGATCAATTAACCGATAAAGAAAACGTTTATGAGAATTTGCGTTCGGATTATGAAAACGTTCAGAAGCAATATGCCAATGTGAATAGGTAGGGTGTCCACGAGTCCACCAAAATCAAAGTAAGAGTGGTCGCATTTAAGTTATACTTCGCTTATTTTGGCAAAAAAAACTTTCGGGCGCTATGCGTCCTGTGCGTAAAATTTTTTCTAAAATACTTTTTTTTTAGAAAACTAGAAAATTACCCTAGTCTAAAACACTACTACCACAGCTGCATAGCTGATTGTGTGGTAGCAAGGGAATCATACTGAGGCACCAGAAGATGCGTGTTGTAAGCCCTACTTACCAGAGATATTCTGTCACTGAATGTTCAGTGAGTGTTGTCAGTTTCGTTCAAGTTGATAGAATGATTCATCTATCGTTGATTGGATTTTCGATGATTGGATTTCGCATCGTAAAATTCATACAAAACATCATTCAAAACCAGACTCAAAGTGACACAAATATAAGAGAGCGACTTGAGACCACTGTAAGTGAGTTAGCAAATCCTGGTAGTCGAAGTCAGCATATTATCGTTTTTTGACAAAAAGTTTTTTGACTTTCATAGAAAATCAGCTAGATGAGTCAAACTATAAGTGTAACGGATTTTGAAGAAAACATTAGATTGACCCATGGACACCCTTTGAATAGTATCCACGAGGAATCAATGTTGAAGCTAAAGCTTATCCACGAAACACGTGACGCCGCCTACGACGCTACCGAAAAAGCCCTTCTCGAGCTGATTGCTGATTTGGTTGTGTTTTCGAATGACTTGAAGAGTTATAAAGAAACGATTACTGAACTGGAGTCTGATTGTTCAAATCTAAACAATGTTTTGTCGGAATGCGAAACTCAATTGGAAGCTGAAAAGGAATCGAAGTTGGAAGTTGAAGAACAGCTGAACAACGCAAACAAGACACTTGATGAACGAGATGCAGAAATTGTTGAGTTGAAGGCACAGCTAACCGCGACAAAGGAAAAGCTAGCCGACGTCGATAATCAACTGAAAACATCTTCTGATAATACTGAAACGTTGATCGCTGAAAACAAGCAACTCAAGGAAAAAATACAAGCATTGACTGACGAACTTGCCGAGAAGACAAAGCATTTTGACGAGACTAAAAAGGCGTTGGATAAAGACGTCGTCGACTTGAATCAACAGACTCGTGATTTGCAAACAAAATTGGCATCGGCCGATAGTTACACGTCCTACTTGAAAGCTGAGCTGAAAGATGAAAGGAGCAGCCTTGCCGCAGCTAACAAGGAAAACACCGAGTTGAAATCCAATAATGAAGCTGTGACAAAGAGCTTGGAGAAAATGACAGACGATTACAACAAAACAAGTGAAGAGCTTGCAAAGTTGAAAGCGGCGCATGAATTGCTAAATGCAAAGCTGGAAAAGTGTCAAGGTCAACTTAAAGACGAACAATTACGATCTGAATCATATGACGGCAAAATAGCCGCGTTGACGGCCCAGGTTGACGCACTCACGTCAAAAAATCACGACGTCGAAACACAACTAGCAAGCTCGAAAACGTTGGCAGAGCAGCTCAACGTGCAGCTGTCGGTTGCGGATAAGGCGAACGAGAAGCTTGAAAGTGAAAAGGGCGCCCTGAATGACGATTTGCGAAAGTCGCGCGAAGTTATCGATAGCCTTCGAAATGAAATTCAAGAGTTGATGACAGTAAATGGTAAGATATGAAGTACACATTGAAAACTGCGTTAAACATTGTTCCACTATTTTTAATTCACTTCGGAAAATTTAAACGAACTTGAAGTTTTTTTGTCAACTAACTTTGCACAGTGCATTAAAAAATTGTTAATTTCAGCTGAGATGAAAACGACTATTGTTCAACTGCAGCTAACAATCAAAACGCTTGAAGCTCAGATCGTCGTTTCGCAGTCAGAGGCGAGCGATTTGAAAGAAAAGCATACTGCTGCTCATGACGAAATCTCACGTCTCACTGATGAGCTGGAAAACGCAAAGAAAACAATCAAGCAGCTGGAAGAAACAATCGCTTATACAGGGAGAAGCTATGAGGACGAGTTGGAGGCAATGACAAACAAAATTGGCAAAATGTCGGACAATATTGACGACAAAAATGGTCAAATTGCCGGATTGGGTCGTGAACTTGAAGAGCTGAAAAAACAGCTTGAAGTGGCAAATCAAGCACGAGAGCAACTTGAACAACAGGGCAGCGACAGTGCCGAGCAGAAACGGGATCTTGAACAGAAACTGGCGACATTGAACGAGCAGTTCAATGAAGCAAACGATACCATAAACAACAAGAACAATGCAATTGCCGATCTCGAAGCTAATCTTCAAGTCGCGAATGATCAAATTGAACGGTTGAAACGTGACGTCGAACAACGTGACAATGAAATCATCGAACTCAAACAGAGTGGCGATGATAAGGACAGTATGATCAAGACACTGAACACTACCATAAACGGCCTTGAAGCGGAGATCGCCACACTCAAGACAACAATTGTCGACTTAGAAGGTAAACTTGGCGAAGCAAAGGAACTGAACGAGCAACGTCAAGATAAAATAAACGATCTTCTTATAACAATCAAAAACTTGGAGAAGGCGCTCAAAGCAGCCAACGAGACCATTGCTGCACGCGATCAAACAATTGCCGATCTCAACGCCGAGTCCGAGGCCATGGTGAACAAAATCTCGAAAATGTCGGATTTGATTGACGAAAAGAATGGTGAAATACGTGTTTTGCATGAACAGTTAACAGCGCTGAAAAATGTCAAGCTCAAGCTGAAGAAAAAAATCGCCGAGCATGAAAAGAAGAATGTCGTCCAGGACAATGAACTTGAACAGTTGCGAGCGTATCAAAAAGAGCTGGATGCGAGAATCGTGAAACTGCAGGAGAATATGATAAATGCCGAAGGGAAACACGTGGAAGATATGGTCCCTGTGCCAAAGGCCGTCCTAGCTGGTCGTGCGATGAAAGTAAAGTTCCAGGGTTCTACTTTCAGTTTCGACGATTTGGCCGGATCTATTGAAGATTTGCAAAGTGAAATGGCCGATCTGAAAAACGAGCTGGCCGAGAAAAACGCACAATTAGCACAATTGACAAGTAAACTGGCCGACAGTGAGGCCAACTTCGCCCAGTGCAAGGAAACAGAATCAGCTCGAAATGCAATTGTCTACAAACCGAAAGCATGTCAAACTGAAGAAGGCGGCATCCGAACAAGCTCGGGCATTGTCGGTTTCGAATGTCCTGACTATACATTTTACTGGAATGATCAGAAAGTGATAATCACTGCTGAGGTACTTACTTTTAACTGTCTCTTACTGAAACTAACTCCCAAAAAAGCGTATCCAAGGTCGCGATGGCGTCGCATCATGTCGCTGGGTGGTCAAAAGTGATGATGGTGATGATGATCACTTGCGCTATTTGACTGAGCGGTCTGGATTCATTCAGTTTGAAGGTTTTTTTGTTGTCTTATTCTGTACTGTATTTAACTTTTGTGTATCAAGATGGTGTCCAGTCAGTCGATGTTGAGATTTACTTTGCCGATAAAATACCACACGAAACAATGGGCTTCTATATTGAAATTGAAGAAGTACGCGGGTGCTATTTGCCTGGCCCTGGCCCATGTGACCTGTCCGCTTCGACCTCGTTCAAACTTCACCCGCCACTCGACATTCCGGATGGGTGTGGCTATGTTGAGTTCTGTCGCGCCACTTATACCGTTCAACCACTGCAACAGAAGCAACGCGTCCGTTTGCGTCGACGCGGCAGTGTTGGGCGGAAGAAACGCGTCGAAATATTTACGCGTGATTTGACCGGTTAGTTTTTATTAATTAACTACAGTCAAGTACACTACTATTTTACAGCCGAGGAAGGTCGCGACTATTTCAACCCATCCCACGAAATGGGCGTCGTCGAATTTGGCGAGGCCGAAATTTATAAAACATTTGAAGGTACATTTTTTTGTTGATTTCATCTAATTATTAACTTATATTATTAAGTTCGCATCGCCAAAGCACGCGGTGTCAGTGATCGTGAGTTCACGATTGAGCTGGGCAATGCAGAGGAGAAATCGGTTTATGATATGAAACGGCAGTATGAGACGAAGGTGATGATTCAACCGATCCAGCTCAATTTCAGCGGCAGCAGTGATGATACCGATAATGAAACTGTCAGTGATATTTACTTTGACGATTCCTATGCGTCGGCCATTTCACTTGAACAGGTTTTTTTGAACAAACTTCTTAATTCATTTTTCATCCTTTTATTAGGTCAATGACAAAACACTGAATTACACGGCAGTCGACGCCGGCGTCACCCATCCCCATCGATCCGCCTCGGGTGCTTTGTTCTTTGAAAAGGAGGCCTTCTTCTATTGGCTTGACGAGGGCCTGATTGAAATTTCACTCTCGGCAAAGACAAGTGGCACGTGGAGAACAATCAGTAGTGGCACGTCGGCCCAGGCCGGTGAGCATTATCGCCATGTTGAGGGGACGTTCAAAGCACGAAATAATACACTCGAAGTCGTTGTCCTTAGGCACGGGTCAAGCTTTAGAATTACTTAGATTTTTTCTGACACACGAATCTTGACCCGCATCTCAATCAGTGATGATGGCAATATTGACAAGGCCCTTGAATTTGGCATTGAAGCCACGAGTGACGATGGGGAAACTGTTCAAACGGCGATTGTGCTCCATCCGTTCGACTACAAAGACTGAACTACACACAGACTGTACCACTTGTATTTCTACTTTGTTGCGCGGTGCATTAAATATAATAAATTTAAACAACATTGTTTTTTGTTGAATTCTTTGGCAACAGTGCTAATATTAAGTCATGATGTTAGTAGTACAGGGTTAATCCCATGATGCAACAATGATGTAATAATAATAATGATAATAATACGTATAAATAAACGATTTTAGTGTCTACTCGACACACCTATTAACGACTCGACCTACTACTTGGTAGGGTTCTAATTAGTCGGCTCGTAAAACCATATGTAAATCTCTCACATGAGGTTCACTAATACGACTAATAAGAGCACAAACTCGCACAAGAGATCTAAAACGAAAGAAACTGAGCTTAGTGACATGGATGAGGAGCAAATGAAGCAGCTGCTGATGTTTTTGTCAACATTGAACCAACAAGCGACACAAGCTCAATTAGCAGATAATGATTTAACGGCGGCGGCGAACAATAATGCATCACCAATAACGACAAAAGTGCTGAGTGAGTTGACCGAGCAGGAAAAAAAAGATCGCAACCTCGCCGCCGTCACCAAGTGCAAGCAGTACAAAATAGAAAACATGCAACGACTTGAGACCGATCTGATCGAGCTGGATGAGGCAAGAGGCGCAAGCAAGAGGCTCAACGCCGGAACGAGTACATGAGACGCACTCGTGATGCAGTGATTGAGTCAATGTTGAAAGACTTGGATGATGAGGAAAAGAACAAAACTTGAAAACTTGAACTGCATGTGTGAAACGTCTAAATAAAAAAACGAATATTTTTAAAGCGTATTAATTTGTCACAATTTGCAATTGTAAATTGCGCATAACTACTGTATGGGATCGCATAATGTCGATCCTGTCATGAACGCATGGAATGCCAACGTGTAACAAACTCATTTGAAACATTAATTAAGCAACTCAATTATTGCGTCAGAACAGGCACATACAAATTGTATTTATTAGCACTTAGTATATTCTTCTCAGCTTTAGAAGTAAAAGTCGTGGACAATTAGATCTTGCGGCGCCCAAACAGTGTCCAGATTGAGCCAACTGTATGGTCGACCGTAAATGGTCAGTTTGCCAAATGGACTAGGTGATAGAACTTGCCCGTTAACGGGATCAATACGAAGGAAACAATCAAAAAAGAAAACTTGATTCGTATGCTCGTCATAAACATCGAAGACAATGGCATCTGTGTTTGGGTTTGGCGTCTCTTCAATGATGATTTGATCAAATGGTATAGAGAACCCGTTCCAAATCATAGGGTTTCACTATGAAAGTTATAATTTGCCAAATAGAATTAAAACTGTAAAATGAAACACAAAATTTACAGAGCTGGTCACTGAAAGCGCAAGCGATGATATAGGACAAAAAATGACACTTCCCCATTACTTTCGCAAACACATTGAACTTATTTGTTAATTTATTTCAATAAATTTTCAAATAACTAGTTAGTAATTGAGCACTATCTCCAACACTTGCGGTTACTAATATTCTGTAATGTATAACCATTTAGTAGTGTTATGACATCAAACTATATGGGTTGACCCGATTTGGAAATTTTTGTCGATGTGCAACATTGCCAGAATCGAGGTAACTCTCAGTTATCCACGACATCTCGGTCGTTGATAAAGAAGCAAAAGTTTGTTTTTCTGGATTATCCACTACATCTGCTGCAGACGTGATATCAAGGATAAATGGCTCTTTTTCTACCTCTTCATCGGTCAAAAAGTAGACAGTTATTATAGTGGCGGGAACGAGTAAGCCTAAGCAAATCAAGCCAAGTCGACAGCGTATGTCACATAGTATGTGCAACAAAACCGATAGATCAATCGACATGACTGACTGAGTGAACTACTGAGTGAATGTGAGTAGCTGTGAGTAACTTATAGTTGCAGTAGTATATCGGAGGGGACCACCGTGTCACGTCAGACGTATGTCATCAGTGCCCGTCAACTAATGTAACTGCAATGTAACCATGTAACTGCTTCCTCAGCAAATGTTTACATCTAAAATTCTGTTAATTTGTTCGCACAGTTGCAGTAATTATATTGCAGGAAAAAAGGATCATATTATTATTCATTGAAGATTTATTACTTATAACTTTAACGAACCTTAATAAAGCTACTAAGCGCCTATGGCAGCCCTTTTTGCCACGCTTAGGGCTCGGTGAAGCGCGTACCCATAACCACTCGACATTTAGCTTTGAGAAGCATATTTTCGATGACACGGAAAAATTTGGTCTGTCTTTATCATGTCATATGCCCCATTTCATCGATCCTGCGTTTATTTTTGGACAAATCAAAAAAGACGAGCGGCGGGATACGCTATTCATGAACCACTTTACCGCCAGTTTGGTGGCCAGATTAATGGACGGGCCTTTATACAGTGATGATCGGTCCGGCGTTCGGTATGTGAAGCTCTTAATTATATATATTTTTAAATTACGAATCATTTAGTCGGTTAGCAAGTTGCATTTCGCAGTATGAATGGTCGCCGGAAATAAACAATCTTCGGATACCGAAAGACGCTTTGTCAAATGAAACGATACGCGCGAAGGAAAAGGGGTCAAATAATAACGCTGAGGCGTCAGTGTCTAACAAATCAAGTGAGCTAAAATTTTATGAACAAATTTAAAATTAATAATCTTGAGGTGTGATCTTTGATGAACCAAACTCAAGTCAGGCCACACATGCCAGTGCAGGCGAAAAAAGCTTGCAGCAGGCTGAGGAAACGGGTTAGTTACAAAAGTAATTTATCTTAATTAATATCATGAAGACGAATCAACTGACGAAGAGCGAGACGAACTGATACGTCGTGCCGAAGCAGGACTGGTGGTAGCATTAGTTGACAATAATATGCTTTTACTGCGAGAACATGTGATGCGCGCTTAAAAAGTACGCACTTAAAAGGTCATTTGAAGCGACGCAAAGAAGGGGCCGCCAAGAAGAGCACACATAACAAGAAGAAGAAACAATTATTCATTATGACTGTGTCTCTTTGATGTATTTGGAGTAAAACAGCTGTTGACTTTGGTGCCACACCTATCGAAATGAGAGGGTAACTGTCGTTAGTTTGAAAAAAGGCCACTTAAATTCGGCTTCGAAATTTTATGTCTTCGAAAGGCTTCATGGGAGTGTAGTTAGGGGTTTTTAAGGTCGCCGATTACGATAAGAATGGTCAAAACCATCTAAAATAGTTTTTAACTAGACAAATAGTGTGTTTAATTGTGTTCTCAGCATCGGGTCAAAACCGGAAGTGCGACCTCAGACTGAAAATCTGACCTCAGGGTCAAACTCACCCCGAACCACTTCATACAGCTTATTTGAACCAACTTTTAAAAAATCCAGGAAATTTTCAAACTACCGGTTATCGTACTCGGACTTTAATTTGGGCACCGGAATCGAGTTCAGTGACCCCAATTTGGTTAACCCTAAAAGTATCAGAGCTCCACGGCCATAAAAGATCGTAAAAA
>SCLD01012977.1:0-18806 GCA_004367895.1 Oikopleura longicauda
AGCCTTATCATTACTTGAAACTGACCCTTACCCCAAATGCACCTCAACCCTTCATTGGAACTGGCCCTTAACCTTATTGCACCCTAAATCTTAATGCATTCTCAGCCTAATTTGGAACTGACCCTCAAATACACTCTGATCCTATTTGGAACTTACCTTTATACTAATTGCATCCTAAATCTAAATGCATCCTAGCCCTTACTTGGAACGGACCATAACTGATGAGGAACGATCGATGTATGGAATGGTCGATGTATGGTCAAAGTGGACGATATTTGAGTCAAGGTAGCCAAAGTATAAGTTTTTATTAGCACTAGTCACTTGAAGGATGAATATTTCATTTTTGTTTTTAAAACCGATCAAAAACCGTTCGGTTTTTGATTTCTTTCTTAAAAAAAAATATCAAATAAATTCATTCGGTTTAAAAAAAAGATTTCTTCGGTTTTGAAAAAAGGTTTTGAAAAAGGTTCTAAATTCAAAAAAAAGTTGGATTTGAACAAAAACTTTTTTTTATTTTTCATTTTAAACCGAAGCCCCAAAAGGTTCAAATCCTCGGTTTTTGCACATCTCTGTATAAAATGCATTACGTAATAAATTTGGGTATTATAGTTCGCCATTGAACTCAATAATATAGTCTTGAATAACATTTGACCTCTGAAAGCCTCACATTTCAAATAAACAAAAAATTGATTTCAAGAGATCCCTTGCGAAAATAAGAAGCCGCAATTACTTTAATTGGGCGTAAGATGTAGCATTTCCAGATGTAGCAGTTTCTTTTGACCGAACATGGAGTGAACCAACCGTGGCCTATTTATGAAAATTCAGAGACAAGATCAAATTTAACAGTCACAATACGAAGTGGTTATTTTTAACCAAATGACCCTAAAATGACCAAAAAATGAACTTACCATAAAAGTAACGGGTTCACCATAAAACCTTTTTAAGTCTTCAAGTCAAGGTGGTTAAACATAACCAGTTCGTATTGTGACTGTTAACTCGTTATTTGAAATCTCTTCGAGACAAGATTCGTGTTAGGTCGCCATGGTACGCCACATATGTGTTATGCGATGGTTAAAATTTGATGGATATGCGATGGTTCGATAATCGATATGCAACGGTTAAAATTTGACCCCGTTTGAAAAGTAAACTAAGCTATGCCTTATTTTGTTCGTCTCAGTGTGCTCTTAAGTTGTTGCTCTTTCCACTATCCACTGAATACTATCGGGTAGTAACTATCCTGGATTCGCTGAGATCTATTTCACGAGTTAATGGTATACTCAAGTTGATCAGTTTACTTTCGAGGTCTTTAAAAATCGTGTCACAAGTTCATTTTTCATCATTTGGCGCTCTCCGCAAATGGCACTATTAAATCGTAACTCGTTATTTTCAGAAATATAAAAGTCTGAAAATCTTGGATAATACACACAATAAAGAGAAAATTGAAGAAAGTTAACAGCAATTGAAAATACGATAATATGGTTAAGGCAGTGATCGGCATAATAAAAATAAGGTTCTGTGTGCAAAAGCACAGAATTAAATTGCAGAATTAAATTGCATAAAATTTCATATAAAAGTGAATCTTAATGAATATATCACCACTCAAACATGCGCCTGAAAGATTCATAACACAATCCAATGAAAATGATCATTTTTCTATAAAAAATATAGATATTTTTAGCAACAACCTAAGTTATCATCGCGGAAAGTATTGGGTGTAACAAAAGACAGTCAATTTTAATTATTCGAAATCACTATAAAGATTATATGCGCCGGCTTTCCAAAAACTGGTACTAAAACACTGTACGAATGCCTCAAAATACTCGGTTTCAATCATTTTGAAGTTCCTGATATGGCTTGTCATGCACTAAATGAATGGAAAAAGGAAGGCTGTCATGTAGAAGTAAATTTAACATGGAATATTCTAGGAAAATGACTCATTTAAACATATTTCCAAATATAAAACACTCATAAAATACTGTGCATACACGAAGTTAACCTGTGGGTTTTATTTTACTCTGAGACTCTGATCAATAAGGTCTAATATTCGGTATATATATGGCTGCACATTGGCGGGTCTCAGATTTTATTTCGAGAAAAAGTAAGATTTTTGAATTTCGAAAAATTTGAAGGCCATCTTGTTGAGCAACAAAATGATCCCTATAGGTCGAGTGCGTAGGTTCTTGGATTTTTTTGACCACAGACCTATCTCGAAGATTCTGACATTCATAACAGCTGTGAAGTTCATCAAAAATGAAACTGATTTCGAACCAGTTCTTGAGTGTTACAAACGACATCGAGTAGATTCGTTCTCAGATCTTCCGGGAAATTATTTTTGGGAAGAATTCTTTGAACGATGTCCGAATTCAAAGGTAAGAAATATCCCTGGATTCTGAGTCTAACAACGACAAATTGCAAAGGGTGAAGTAAAAATTATAGTTTGTGACTCTCATATGGGACCATTTCAAAAACTTTTCAGGTCATATTGACAGTTCGAGACAATCAGCATGTTTGGTTTGAATCATATCGAAATTTCCTCGAGAATTGGCACATTGAAGGCATTCCAAGGGTAAATATTACACTAAACACGTGATTTTTAGTACAAAGTATTCTCATTTAATTGACCTTTATTAAACTCAAGCCACATAGCATCATGTTTATCATTTTTTGGTAGTCTACTTAGATAAGCTCAGACTACTGATATATGTTGAGCTCTTTAGCGCCAATCGACTTGTTGTATTATTGAATTATAATTGATACCAACGATGAAAATATACTCGCCAAGGCAATTTGAAAAATAAATTTAAATGAACTAACTTCTATAAGTTACCGAGCTCTCAGCGTAACCTTCCAGTGCAGATCTGCGTTTCAACTGGGGAGTTAAATTTGACAATAAAACCGATCTCGTACCAGCTATAAAAAGTTCTTGGAGTCAGACCTACTGTAGTTGACCAGGAAATGGCCCAAAGTTGTAAATAAAAAAGATTTAAGAATAAAAGAAAAGACTATTGACGCACAACCATCCGTCATGGTCTTGCATTTTACTATAGTAATCTAACGTTAGGATTTAAAGTTGTATTCTTGATTATGATAAATCAATGATGAAACGTTGTCAATTAAATGACTGTAGTTATACAGCCACAAGAAGATATTTTTAGATTTGAATTCGCTTTCATCCGATCTGTAAGGCACTAAAGCCACCTTATTATCGTTTATTACCATCGAAGAAATCTAACCCCAATAACAACTGATAATGAACATTGTCGTTTTTAGGTCGTCTAGTAAACTCGTAGAGAGGAACTGCCTTCAAATGAAATTCAATGACCTTGAGTGACCGTACAGACCTTGAAGACTCGAAATACGAAATGTTATTGAAACAAACTGACTTAATTCATCATTTTGTGACGTCTTTTGCGCCCTCTTAAACTTCAAATTGGTACTTTTTAATTACGACAGCATAAAAGATTTTCTGACTTTGAAGATAACCGAAACTTAAGTTGACACCAAAACTTTTTTCATGAGTGCAAATTCCCTTTAACAAATTGCAGGACGCTGAATAAAACTCCGATCAAATGTTGGTTACCTCAGATAAATGAAGTCTTTTTACGGTTTGGCAATTTAATTTATATTGGCAATATAATATTGCCTTGTTTTGCTTGGGCGAGTGATTTTAATCCTTGATAATTTATTATTGGTCTTTGTTCCACTGCACATCCTCTATCATTCACAGACTTTATATCCTAAACGTTTAGTCAGTTTTTCGGGACGCAATTATTGGCAGACTTTCGTTGAGAGTTTTTGCAGACTATCCAGGAGAAAGAACTTTACAGACTCTGAATCAAAAACAATCCACCGATTGTCAGTTCGTTGAGTTAAACTGGATCTCTGAACAAACATTCCACGATAATATTAAGATAAATTTTAGCTGAGCTGGTACTTCAGTTGGTTCAGTGGATCGATGCGTGACATTGGATTTCTTGGAGTGGAACATTGGAGACTTATGTTCAGCACACCGGAGAACCCATTTTTCAGATCACAATCGAAGAAAAAATTAGAAAGAAATTTTAATGAAGTTCAAATGAAGAAAAAATACAGAATTCACAATATTTACGTCAAGGATTGTTTCAGATTTTGTTTTGAAGTCGATCCGAAATCTGGATCTCGGTTTCACTTTGAAACCTCTAAAAGGATCGTGTTCCACAGAAACAGCTTTTAGTGTTTAATGTGAAAGATGGTTGGGCACCTCTTTGCCAATTTCTTGGTTTGTCGATCCCTGACGTCCCTTTTCCAAGAGTCAATATAAATAGCGGAAAAGATGGTTACATGGATAATTTCTGGAATTCTTCTGCTTTCATGACCAAATGTAAAAAAGAAGCGATTCAATCTCTGATACTTTATTTAATATTATTTTTTGTTGTGGGATATGTAACACTAAACACTCTTTTATGACAGCCAGTGAGTGACCTGGTCGCAAAAATACACAACAATTTCGAACCAAGTCGAAACAATGAACTGTGATCGGTCAACTCCGAAGGGAACTGTTCACTTTGTTTAGTTCAATTTTGTAGGACCGTTCGCTTTGAGCCTGACCTCACATATAACGATATTAAAGGGAATTAATATCAGGACTTGCTCACATAAGAGAGAAAGAGGAGGACACCTCTCCGAATATACAATAGAGAGGGCGCCATTCACCCAAGCCCTGATATTTTAAAGCTTTAGTATCGATAGTATTCTTTAAACCAAGGTGATCGATAATTTAAAATAAATTCTTTCATTATCTTATCATTTTTTAAAAACACTTATACAATTGCAGTACAAACAGACTAATCGGTGTGTCATTGTATTCGTCCAACCCTGTCTTTGGCGGTTTACCGAGGTCGATGAACACGTGTTAGGACTATTGTAGGCTGTTTAAACTTTACCGACGGGATCCCGTCATCATGATTTCGGAGTTTTAAACTACTCTATCTGTGATTAATCTGTAATAAACTCGCAAAACAAGAGAAATTTCGACTTCAAACCATCTCAAATGAAAATATTTTTTAACGTAAAAATAAAAAAAAAATTAATTTTAAATTAAAATAGACACTAGTTGCACCTTTCTGTTGTAAATAACTTGCGGGAGCAAACTTATTTCTGAATTTTACGTACGACTTTTCTGCTTATTGTTTACTACTTTTATAAAAATATCTATCCATTTGAGTTAAGCCAGTTCCTTTCAATGCACTAACATCGCAAGACTTACGGTATGCTACCGAAATTTTCGCAGTCCGACGAAAATATCCAGGGACTTCCCTGTCATAAGTTCCCTGAAATATCAAAACTATCACCGACCTTTGTATACGAGTTCATACCTTTGAGAAAGTCTTATACATAATAAACTATGGTACAAAATTTCTAAGTCGAGCTGAAAATAAGTTCCAATCTAAGTTCTTCCGTAGATTTAGAGGATAAATATATAAAACTAAATTCATTTGAGTTCAATACAAACTTATGTTTCGTTGGAAAATAAAGGGGAATAATACACTGCTGTACTTCAAATTAAGTTACTCAAAATAAAGCTATTTTGGAATAGTTTGTTGTGAATTAAGGTTCAAGCTGCCAGAGGACCGTTTCCTTTAATCTGAAGGTCAGGAAGACGCCTTTCAGGACCATAATAATCAATTGTAATTCACAATGTATGTCAGAACTATTGAATTTGTATATCAGGATCGAAAATGAAACATACTTGTAGTTTCGATTCATGATAATGACCTAAGAAGAATTTACTTTTAGTCCCTCTCAGTACAAATCTGGTAGTACGAGAGTCTACGAGACTAGTCCAAGGCATCGTTAGTTTGATACGAAAGACTTTTGATACTCTAAAGCAAGCAAAATTTGTTAATGACGTGTATTCGGTCAAATTTTAGCACAAGATTTTAATATGTAAGCAGATTCAGGGATCGGTCATCCAGTATTACTCTAAACAATAACACTGTAATATTAGTTCACTAATTGACTAAAACGTAAGTATTTGCAAATGTTCGCCCATTCTGATCCACTCAGATGGGGGATCATCATCGTCAATTTTGGTCAAATCAACTCAGCCTAAAATTAAACATTTAAATTAACCAAGTGATTTTGTTATCAAAATATCCCAGCTAACCAAAGATCCTTAGTAAACTGGAACGCCCAAATTAATTTATCTTATAAACAATATTTTAAATAAAAAAATAATCAATTTAGAAATGAAAAAATTAGTTGAAGCAAATAAAATATATATATAATATATTGGTCAACATTGACTCAAAAATGATGATACGATGTCTATAAATGAATTAAAGATTTTGTGGACCTAAATCTTAGGATTATGCATAAGGAAAGGACCATTTCTAAACTATAATATCACGGTGTGTGTTTCATTCTAATTTCATGCCATCGTTCCAATGCCACCTGTTTTGGATTAACTCTTTAGAAAAAAACTTACAAATCAAAAAAGTGATATCATAAAAATTTTATTCGATTTTCCATAAAAAATTTCGAAACTTTTCATATCAATAGTTCATCGTCATTTTCGACTTTGGAAGAAACTCCGGAATTGCCATTCATATCTAAGGGCGAATCATCTTCAGTTTCACTGCTACGACCATTTTCGACGTTCTCGGTTGTCGGATCCTTTATCAGAACGATTATCATTAGGGTTTAATCATGAAAATCAAGCCTTCGCCTGAAACTTTGAATCAGCTTGAAAACTAGTACCCCTGTATCAATACAATAGATTTTGTACAAAACTATTTTAAGAAATTTCAGTGCGGTACGTTTCACGAAAAATCTAATTTAAGATTTGTTCTTAAGTGACTGTTAACGCATTAAAATTGAATCACTTATGGTCTAAAAAAATCTTGAGATCGAGAGTAAACCCTAAATATACCGGATGCTTCCAATCTGGACCAAACTCGCTCATCGGCATTGACTATCTTGTAATTGATATCTTTCTGAAATTAAAATATTCACAAACCTTTAGATAGCTTTTTTTGAGCCTTTGAGATTTGTCTGACCCTTTCAGATAATCTTCATGTCTATAGTGGGGTGCGCCTTCCCGATGACCGTCGTCTCTACTGTATACTGCCCAAGCGGAATTTGGGTCAAATGACCATCGGGAAGACACATCCCACTTTATAACAATCATCTAAAATCATGACTTAGGATTTCGAGGTCAGGACGTTTACCGAAAATTCGTGGACGAAAATAATTCGCTGTAAAACGGTGAACCAAGCAGGTGACTTATCAGTTTACTCTTTCTAGGATTAACATGATTAAACAGTGATGATTTCCCCATAACTTCCTATCAATAAATTGTTTTAGAAAATTGATTAACAAGATATAACTACTGTCGCTAAGAGATTTTGGCAATTTTTAAGACACAGATTTCAAAATATTTTTGTTAGATCATTTGTCCGATCATGAAGGCTTGGTACAACATTCAAAATTGAAAAACTCATTCTAGGTACAAAATCAAACCTCGTTTTCTGTTTCTAACTTGGTCAAGTTTCGAAGCCGTTTTAGTCGTATTCTCGATCGTGTCACGCCCAATCGCGATTAATCATAATAATCAGGCTCATGAAATTTTAATGTTGCAATAACACAAGCAACTGAAACGAACCTAATAAAATCCTATCGGTGAGGCTTTCAGTTTCGATAAGCGATCCAGTAGGGATGGCTTATTTCCGCGGCGGAACTATCCTATTGGATACTTCACGGTATTTGTCAGCATGACTTATTAAAATCTATCCGATGAGCTATTCAGTTTTGTCCGCCCAACAACTTTGGAATATTCCCAAAACTAAAGTTGTAATTTACTATTAAAGATAATTATTTCCTGACATTAGAATAAAAATATCTTATAAACCCTCAAAATTAAGGTATTTTAGGCTTTGATTTGCTTTAAAGCTTGTTAACTTCCGGCCTTCTACACAGTAACATCCAATAACATGATCGTCATGTTCCTAATTTGTCCGAACAATTAACTAAATATCTGATCACATGACTTCACGTGACTTATAATGGTGCATCACGTGTATTGATGCATGTGCAAATAGCCTAGGCATTCCTTAAATGTTTTATTATGAACATGTGTATTTCGACCGGAAAGATTTGAGACAATTTTTTTAATTTCGCAAATTGTCATATATTGGTAATATCAAATAACCATTAATTATGGACCATACTTTATGGTCCATAATTTATACTCACTATACGTGAAATTTCTCTTCTCAGAAAAGGCGACAGGAGACCATAAATGTTTATTTTATATTTGATATAAAATGCTGTTTGTTTGGCCTTAACAACAAGCTTTCTATTTCTTTCGAGGAACCGTTCTAGACGTCCGGACCGTCGAAGAAATGATGTTCGTTATTAAATAGTTCGATAGCGTACCACGTCAGTCAACTTAAATATGTGTTCATAAGAAGAAGCACAATTATCTTGTAATACATCAGACTGTAGACTCTACAGTAGAGAACACTGTGCAGTAGAGAACAATTTGCAGTATAAGATGTGCCATTCTCAGTTCGACAGCAAAGACCGATTGGTCCGATCAACAAATGGAAAACAATTTTGAAATCGGCGTACTCGAAATACCCCGAAAATGGGTCAAAATATATAATTTTAATGCAGTTCAAGAAAAGTTCTCCTCACTGAAGTTTACCTAGGTATACCACGCATGCTTTGTGGCGCTCCAGAGCTACAGGTCCATTTTTGATGCGTTCGACATTATAAATCGAGTAACCGTTAATGTTTCATATTTAAATACTTGTAGTACCTATTTTGGTTTTTGAAAACAAAACATTTTTTCCGTGTTGGAAGTTAAGAATGATTGTTTTCGGAAATATTCACCGGATATAATTCGATTGATAAAACAGAAATGTAACAATTCATAAACCATTTAAGCTTGCCAAAATATTTTGGTGGCCATTTTCCGTTTTAGCGAAAATTTTATGTCAATTTCAAAGAAACATAAATTTAATTATTTCATTCCTTTTTTAACGTACTAAATAGTAGCCTAGAAAAGTACCTATGGTATTCTAACTATTCAAAGCACACGATTAAAAAAAATTGTCATCAAAAAAGGATGTAGACGACCTTCTAGCAGGCTCGAGTGTCTGTCTGTACGTATATCCTCTACGATGCGACTCTTCTCCAGAATGTTTATTATAGTGCCCCTTGTGAATCACAGTCTAAACTAGCTAAAACACTTACTTGCATCATAATAATGAGTTAACGTCGCGTTTTTTATGAGATTTCACACGATGATTTCCATTCCCATGTAACACTACAACAACAAAAATCTAATTTAATTTCATCTATGGAAAACCCTCTAAAATAGCTTTTTTATGATTTTTCACGATTTTAAAAGAATTTGATCATGAAAAATCTAAGCTTAACCTACCCTAATATCGGGATTGAAAGAAAGTAAGTTCTAAGATTTCCGGGAACCCTATAACTTTTGTGAAACTTATGTTTTTCGTACTTGTTTCAATCAAGTGTTATCGAGTGTATCTTTGCTATCCTGACCTTGATCCTAGATATCCCCCGATGTCTAAATTCAAACCGAAAAAGCTCAAGTTAGAAATGTGTTCATTAAATCAGATTTTCGTCACGTGCTCTAAATTTAATGTTTAAAACTCGGGTGCATGATTCTTCAAATGTCAACTTTAACACACAACAGGAGTTTTATTGGATTATTCCTCCTGATCTCGAAATATAATCCGTTCAAGTCATAATCATGTGACCTGTACCGTATGGACCATATGTATTTTCTAGGTTCTTTCACATTAGGTTATTCACTTACTTTTAAGCCAACTTCGATACTATTTTTAATCGACTGAGCTTTTTCACGTTTTATGATGGTTACAGTCACGCTGACACACAGTAACCAATGTTGTGTTACAATATGTTAGCATGTCACGAGGTTTCCGCAGCAAGTGACAATGTACACAACGTGATTCCTGACGCCGAATCAAGTTCGTCACAATTTTTGAAATCCAGCTCATAATTTTTTGAAGTGTATAAACCATGATAAAGAATCATTTGATCGGAAATTTTTTCAGCACTTAAATTATCATCCTAGAATCATTATTTATATAATAATACTAACCTTGGGAAATAAAGGTTAGATTTGATTTCAATTTTTACAATGCCATTTTCTTCATAGTCCTCTATTGTCGGTGCAGCATAATGATAAAGTAAAATTACTAAATGAGTTGCTATCCCAATCAAGATGCCATCCGATGTGTCAATCAAACAGCCGATGAATGTCACCAACAACGGTAAAAAATCTAGTTTTGAAATTTTCCAAACTTCAACTTTGAAACGATATAAATTATATAAGGATTATATTATCTGATTGCGCATGCTGTAATTTTGTCAATATCCTTAAAGTTTTTAGAGACTATGGTTTAATTTTTCAAATTTTGAACGGCACTTGACGTTATTATTTGACGTTAATAAGCCGCAGACCTCAAAACAGGCTTTGAGGGATGAAAAGTCTTTTTTTGATAGGCCTTATCTGTATCCTTATTAGGGTTAAATAGTACTTTACTATCGAATACATCCTAATCAGATGTAAAAGAAGTTAAGGATTCATTATTTAAATACGAAAAGTACGCATTTGAAAACAATTTTATTTAGAGATTAGGACTCATACGGGTTTATACCGATCCTATTCCAGGCCAATCAAACATTTGAGACGCTGCCATGATTATAACAGAGCCCTGAATAGATTTAAACAGTCATTTCCTCCCTAAGTACAGACTTGGTGAATTCAAGGTTGAGTGCAAAAAAAATAAATGTTTATATATTTGTCAGTACCAATGTAGCTGATGGTATAAATACAAACGCAGGTGTCAAGAATGCCAGAGCCATAATTACAAGACCGCCAACGTAAACTCCACCAGCTGGTGTGGCAACGCCGGATTGAGCATTAACACTAGATCGACTAAATGATCCTTTAATATTGTTTGTACACTAGTACGATTCGGTACAAATTAAGTTCAATAGCTGAGGTACTGTACTTTCATGAAAAACTAAAGGGGAGGGGGTTCAAACTTTTCCTGTTACTGTGTAGGATGAGACAAATGATCCCATCAAGTTTGACATTCCTATTGCAACGAGCTCTTGGCTTGAATCAACGCGATAATCATTTTTTATACCAAAACCCTTTAAATTGATAATCAAGTATCCTTGGACGAACGTCGTCCTTCGCTCATGTCTTCGAGAATGTATAATCCTATTCGAAAGCCGTCAACCGAGATTAACCGTTCCTTAGCAATAGAGATGGATTCCAGATATGCCATCAGTGGAATAATTGCAAATGATGATCCAATCGCCGAGATAAGCTTGGTCGGTGTTACGTGGAATGATCTTAAAACCAGTTTGAAACGTGAAGTTGTCTTTGATCCTGTTTATTCTAGTCGAAAATTATTCTATAACCGAAAATTCTTAATCACAACCGCACCAAAACACCTCAAATGCAGGACACATCATGCCCAAATACTGTATTTATCAGAATAAAATTGGGTTAGGGTTTCTTTTTTGAGTCATTTTGTTGATCTCGAGAATAAGTCGAACTGATTGAGTTCGACTCAAAAATCATGAAATCAAATTTGTACCAAGGTTAACAATGTTTGAAAAGCTTTTGAACCATCGAACTCATTACAAAAAACTAATTGATTTAATGGACCAAATAATTAACTTCTTGGGCATTAATAATATTGTCTTGGAATACGACAACAAAAACTATTAGTCAATTCATGCTATTCATTTACGGTTAACTGTTATTTGATTTTGAGATGCATTTTTGGTAACCTAAAATAGAGTTTTAATATTGATACTGAGTATATTGAGCTCAGAAAGGTCAATTTGGAACCCCCAACGAGTGTTTTGACCTAAATTTATCATCCCCACAATGAACAAGAGTTCAAAAGGACCCTTATAATAGGGTATACTTAATTAATAATCAGTATTTTGTTGCGGCTAACCTCATTTAACACTGATTTAGCTTTTTGAGATATGATATCGTACCATATACAAGTCACGCGTGGCTTCACGTTCCATTTATAAAGGCTTTATAAATAGAAGATAAAACCACAACACAGATTTCGGACGTCAAGGACCAACCTCATGGCATTTACTTACTCGAAACTACTCAAACCCCAATTTCGAACTTTTTAAACAATTTGAAATGGCGCTTTTAAAACTGGAACCCATAATCTTGATCTGGAACAGGCTCACATCCATCTTGTGCATCTAAAGTTGTATTGCATTTGTACCTTCAAATATATAATTCTTGATCAGAATCTCGAACCGGAAATTTCACCGAAAGTGACCAGAAATCCGGAACAAATGTTTTTTTAGAACGGTACTTACGTGTAATCGAATAATGGTAGGGTGAAATTGGGCAAGCCTTCTGTTTTAATCTGAATGAAAATATTTAAATCCTATTGCAGTAATTGAAGAATATCCAGATCATCTAAACTTGAATTTGAACGAATTTGAGCTATTCGAACATGTTCATTTGCCTTTGGAAGGACCTTGACATGACCTTTGTGAGTGTGAACAATGTGCAATTTGGATGACCGGGTCCCTCCGAATTTGGACACCCAGCTTTCCATTCGTCGATTGAATCGTAATTAACTCCTAATGATATCAGCGTAAATAATATTACCACAATTGCATTTCTGAACAAATATTTTATCATTGAAAACAAACATTTATGGTCCGCATCCGATCTGCATATTTTTAAGTAGTACCTGGCAGTTCCGAGAAACCAGAATATTTTCCTGATATATTTATTCAGTTCTTCTTTTTCTGATAACTTTGCTTTGGAGAATTTTAGCAAAAATATTAAAATTGCACTTGAAACACCGATAATGACGTCATAGTAATTTGATTTCGGCAGATGTTTAAATAGTTGATACATTTCTGGGAAGAACTTATGGGTT
The DNA here is from genome assembly GCA_004367895.1 of Oikopleura longicauda. Taxonomy (NCBI): domain Eukaryota; kingdom Metazoa; phylum Chordata; class Appendicularia; order Copelata; family Oikopleuridae; genus Oikopleura; species Oikopleura longicauda. Next base: position 12,981 of record SCLD01012977.1, read on the forward strand.
GAAATATGAAGTCCAAAAATATGCTTGAGCTGCCCGCACGAAATTGTGATTGATGCCGCACAAATAAAGCCTTTTATTACGTTATGTTACGTTTATTACTGTATACAACGATACGTAGTCGTCCATGAACAGAGCTGAAATACATAATGTCGCTGACAATTTCATGTACGGAATTTTCACTGGTTCTCACAAAAATTCTCAAAAATTTACACGAAGAAAGTCAGAACTAAATATTTTAAATGTTTGTTGAAGTAAAGTTGTATAATCTTAAATCTTTTCGATCTCTTGAGAATGTATGTACCTATTATAAGTTGTATGTATGTGACATATAGTTAAATACTATTTAAATGTATTATATGACGTTCTATTATATTTAGGAAATGTACTCAGTGGATATTTTTGCTGACTAAGAATGTAACAAGCCGTCTTCGTTGTGCTGGACTCAAATGCAAAGTGTCCTAGCCTAGACAAAATTGCCTTCGAGCTGAGATTTTTTTCAAAATAAGCCCCATCGGGCTACAAAATTGTTATGGGCAGTCGGAATATCAACCCTTAATCTAGTCGGATGGGTCGATGTAGACTTAAACCATACTCCGCTTGGACCGCCACTTTCCATAAGGTCCACGGGAATCCCCCAAGATAGGTCATCCTGTTGAGTCTATGAAAGTGACGAGCCTCTTACGGCTTTCATAGATGAGTTTCAGAAATTTTCAAATTAATCTAAAAACTCAAATCAACTAATCTTTATGGTTTTCGCTTCTATTTGAATTTTTACCACTCGATTTCATTCTAACGATCCTGTGATGACTGGATGTGAAATAAAGTTGACCATGAAACCAAGTTTAAGCAGCCCAACCAATATTAAAATCAATCCAGTGAAAAAACTAAAATTCTGTGATTAAAACAATGAATCAATAAAACATTTCAAATAAATCAATGAAATTAATCCCTAGTAACCATGAGCCTGGACTCGTTCTCCGTCATGAAAATGAACATGACAATAGTTTATGTTTTTGCTGCCCGGAACATAACGTTGAAAATATTTGGATCTGTTCTAGTGGCTTGATACGTTCTGGAAGGCCCGTTTGATTCCCTGTTTGTGGTCATGTGATGATCATGTGACTTACCATAGTGCTATCACAATATTTGGATCCGAAGTTGTATTCAGATTATCTGTTCCCAATTCATTTGGCCAAGTTTTTGGACGAGCACAAGCAGCTGCAACGAGAGCAGACATGATTGCTGTTGGACCCAGTGATATATCCTTAATTGAGGTCATGGAAGGTCAAATAATGCCAAATGAAGAATTAACCTTTGAAGTTCCAAATATAAAATACATAAACGGTCCCATAAAAGCAGAGAACAGCCCAAAAGAAGTTGGTAATCGGGCAATTTGTGCATACGCCAGACCTTGTGGAATCACAGTCATCCCAACTGCCAAACCTGCAATCAAATCGCTTATTGCTTTTGTCCCATTGTACTAAATTGGCAATTTAAAATTGCTCGTTGAGTCATATTTCTAGAGGTGGAAGTCTAATCGGCCTGAACAAAAAAACATTTTTGGCATTTTCGACCAAGAAACAGCAGTTAACGCGTAATAAACCAATAATAATAATAAAGGATATTTGAAAATTTTTATAAAGTCATTTAGGGGGGCTAAGCCCTACGTCGGAGTGTCCCGAGTCGGAACTGAGGCTTTGGATCATTAACGGACACCTCTTGATGGCAGTTTTTATAATTCCAGGTTCTCAGTTGGGTTGAGTTTAATCGAAGTCAAAATAATGCCGTTCACTGGACCCGTGAGCATTTAAACTCGAACAACCATTGGCGTACCCAACCCCGTATTCAAATTGAGTGACTCTGAGACTCAGAGTATCTGAGTCACTGACTCAATACAGGACTGCCAGCTCGAATTTTTCAATTTTGGTTTTGAACGATTTACCTCTAGGAATTAACTAGAATAGCTTAAGGAAAGTTGTGACTCGAAATTTAGAGTTTTAAAACAAAAAGGGAAAATAAAGTTCTTACTTTTGGTGCCCATTCAATAATGGGAAAAAGTTCTTTACATCTTCTTTTCGTTTTTGACACTGAACAGAGATTCGAAAACCATTCTCTCGGTCTGGTCATTTTGAACTTTTTATGATCTCTTTATTGATCTTTTTCAAACTTTTCCTCTCCAAAGTGCGAAAAAATACATTCTCTTTATGCCTGATCGGATCTTACAAATAATCTCAGAGTGAATATTTTGACGAATCATATTACGGGGTCATGTGACTTTTCGAAGTGTTTTATTGGTCTGTGCTTCTGATTGGCTGAACATTGATGAATGCCTTGAGCCAGTCCTAAGTGAGGATTTTAAGTCATAAATTATGACCGTAAACTATAATGAGATACACATCCTAAGTTGATCTTAAAAGACATTACTGAAAATCCTAAGTTTATTGGCTCGAATTGACTTGGATCTCATTGTGAATTTGTATCCGTCACATGATTATTTTCATGCCCGGGATGTAGTTTTTAATCAATCTGAAAAACCTTCAGCTTTCTGTTTTCAAGGTCACTTGTTTAGGAAATATCTTTATCATGATTCTTTATGGTTTCTGATTAACCCCGAAACAGGTAAAATATCATCTTTATCAGCCATTATAATGGCCATTACTTTCGACTAAAATGTTCTTTTTTTAAAATATTATCAAAACAATGGTGATAAATTCATCAGAATAACGTCAAGCGCACCGAAGTTTAGTCTGACGGCCATGATACATAGGCGGACGACACTTCGCGCCTATTTTAGTGCTAGAATCGAATCGATAGGATAAATTTTATCTGATAGGCTTCATTTTTAGGCCATCAAGGCAGAAATAACAGATTTTTTTGTGTGACATAATCGTATTATGTTGATTAAATCACTGTATGTTATGAACATGTATTATCGATTTCGTGACGGTCATAATGATCAATTTGGCTCTGAGAATGTTGGCATTGTACGGTACCAATCGGTATTAGTCAGATTATTGTTTCGGAAATGATTTTAACCGTTTTAAACCGTTTGAAATGGAACAACATCGTCTTAATTGAGCTGAAATATCACGTGATTAGCCACGGTTTCATCACGTTTATAGCAGTTATATCACCGATATACCGATTGTATCATTTCACGTGATACATGTTCTCGTTCAATTAAGATAATCATCTGATTTTGACAACTTATTCGAGGAAACAGGTGATAGAAAGTTATTTTTTGTATTAAAAAAGAAACGTGTTTTAAATTCGATCGAAAGAACTCATTTTTTGAAAATCCAAAAATATATTCAACCATTCTAGAGTTCCATTCATGTCATCTAAAAATAGCCTCTATGTCATTTCCTTGGATTTTCAAAAATTACATTACAAGTTCTTGCCAATAGGAGCAATGTTGTGGAAACTAAATTCACGGTCAAGTCATTTCAATTTTCAGTATTCCCTTATTTGGTTAAAAAATTTGTGATGAAAATTCGCGATTACATAGACTATGTAACATAGATCCTTTATACAGCATGGTTCGTGCTGCATGAATCATACTGATTCGTCCACTGCGCCCGGTACAGGTGTAAAGGGCGATGGAGCTTTGAATGCATTTCTTGGCTCGTTAATTGTGCTAGATGAAGCACTCCCAGCTGAGAATTTAAACATGAAGTCGCATTTGACGTAATTGCAGCAACAAAGTAGATGTATAAGCTGTAAACAACGAGGTAAATATCACGTGACCAATCAGATAATCCAAGAAATAATTTAAAATGCTGCATTTTAAATGAAAATTCGTTTGTTCTATTTAAGCCGTTCACTTAGGTACGGTAAATTTAGAAAGTGGCCGTCTAAATCACTGGTCAATTTCAATATGTTTAGTTTTGAGTTTGAAATTATGTCGAAGGGTCTATTTCCTTCGGATCATATGGGTGAACAGACTTATTGATAGCTTATATAAATCATTGAACCTTGTCCGTCAGATCTCAAACTCGATAAAAATAAATGTGATAATATTCTATTTGACATTTGCCCCCCCAATCACGTTCTGAAGCTTTTCATTGAATTATTACATTGCAATATACCATTACAAATATCAAGTTCTTTTTTACACTGGAGAGGAACTATAATTTAGTCAGGTTTTCACCGAATCACAAGGTCCGCGTTTAGTTATTTTTATTTGGAATTACGATCAAGAGTGACGAAAGAGTTATGAAGAACCTGAGTTTGTTCAATCTTGGTCGAAATGCAGAGAATGAAAAAAATCTAAAAAAAGAACGAATTATCAGGAAAGGTGTTCCCATGAAATGGCTGTTTTAGTTCAGAAACGGTTCAAACAAGAACATGATAAATGGCCCTTAAATCACATTCTATAATAGTTGTGCACAATTTGTGCTTTAGACTATAGATAAATTTAAAATCAGTTCTTGAGTTCAACACCCGTCCGGGGCCTATGTCCGTGAACGGTCAACCGCGCTATTATTCGAAACCCCTAATGTACTCATTGTACGCCACTCGAAGAATTCAGGAGTATGAACCGTACTATACGGTGCTTGAACAAACGTTCTCTTTTACTCGGATCCTCCAGCATGAGCTTACCAGATCTAACATAGAATATGATTTGATAATGGTAAATTAACGATTTAATTTTACGAAGGAATAAGTTGCTGTCCTTATGTTCTTATCTGCTAAAATACTTTAAGGATACCTCCCCTATTCCGAATTTCTGCCACATAAATCGATGTTTTTCTAATTTTGAATTTTCTCAAATGTCCAATGTAGAACAAACACCAAAATAATAGTATATAAACTTCTCGGGTTGAACTTATGAAAAATCAAGAAATGAAGTATGAGCCATGCCTATGACGTCATCAATATGCGCTTCAGTAAGATTGTTCAAAAATCGAAATGACATAGTTTTATGAAACTGGTAAATTTTCAGTCAAAAACTGTTATTGCATCATTAATCGGGGGTAATTACGCAGGGCATATAACACATGAGATTCACAGAAATCTATCCGAAGTCAGGAAATTCACCATGAAATCAAATTTTGAAATGACATAGTATTTCCTACCCAGACTACGGAAAAGTCTCCTTTCTAGGCTCAAACTGTTCATAATAAAAAGGAGGAGGGCACATAATATGTTTTGAACCGATTATCAGTTGATGAGTCACGTGATTGGCTCAGATATGAAATTCTTCCCATAGACTTAGGAACTTTTACTGTGAAAACAAAGTTTCTATCAAGTTCAATACCTCATCTGAAAGCACTTTTAACGCTCATTCTAAATATTCTGTATGATTTGTTGATCCCCCGCGAAGAAAACAAAACTTGGGGTCGATAAACGATTTAGCGGCCAAAACATGTAGAATGTATCAAGTGAAAGCACTCGGCCAATTTAAGGTCCTTATGGTGACGTCAAAGGGTCACCGGAAACCATTAAAAATGAATTATGTGATCGAATTGCAACTTTTTAGACATATTGAAAGTGATTTTACCGTAAATTTGATATTTTAACGAATTTCGTAACTTGTTACGACGACGTTAAAAACACCAGAAATTGTATTCATGATGATCAGCGACCTCGATTTAGTATCCTGACCAATTTCTATAAGTTTTGGGGGAAATTTGGAATAGGGTTGGTATCCTTAACTTGGATTATATGATATAATTTATATTTATCAAATAATAAAACACAAATTGTTAATTCAGCTAAGTTTTTTTGATTGCACAATTACAATTAATGACACACTCAATATTATATTGAAAGTATGAAAATATGTTATCCAACAATAATATTGTTGATCGGAATATGGATCAG